>PVJA010034517.1:0-22441 GCA_004027025.1 Myocastor coypus | reverse complement strand
AAAAAAAAAAAAAAGTAATGTGGATTTAGAAAGGTTAATGTTTAGTTGTTTGATCAATCTTATATACCTATATGTATTAATCTAAACTGATCCGATGATGAAAATATGTAATATAACCATTGTTAAATTTAAACAATAAAAGAATTGAAAAAAAAATGAATGAACGGGGGCTGGGGAGGAGGCTCAGTAGAATAAGCGCTCATCTGGCAAGTGCAGGGTCCTGAGTTCAATCCCTGGCACCATAAATAAATAAATACATACATACATACATACATACATACATACATACATACATACATAAAATGGGAACAAATGAATGAATGCAATGAGAGACAAATAATACATTGGATATGGAGTGTGTTTTTAAGCAATAAATTTCTCTCCACATTAAAGGTCAGACACAATGTTCTCATATTATGATTGTCTTATAAATAGAAAGCCTTCCAATAAGCAACAAGAGTTTTAAGATTTCAACAGAAACAAACTCCAGATGGTTTCTTTCCTTTTCCTTCTTTTGGTGTTTAAAGTTGATACTGTTTAATAATACAGTTAATGGCAGTGAGTCACCAGAGAAACCTGAATGCTAATAAAATATAATAATTTTCCTCATCATGATTCTTCAAATTATAAAAACAAATTTATAGTTGTTCAAATCATTTCAGGTTTTTTTCGGAAATAAGTCTCAAACGGTATGAATTTCATATGGATGCTTCCACCCCAAATCACTTCTCAACTCTAAATGCGATTGACATTATTTTGCACTGAAAGAAAAATAATCTTGACTTTTATCTGTTAGCATTTTAAGACATGTTTTGATATTTTAATTTTTATGAAGTTCTTTGATATATATTGTTGGGAGAAACTATTGGTTTGGGGTTTAAGCAATAAAAGTCCTTGAACTTTTATTAAAAGCACATGTTAAAAATTTTAAGTCATACAATATATTCGCTCACCTACAAAAACAATAACATTAGGGTTTTCTGTCTCTGAAAGCTGAGCATTTTGATTTGAATCTTAAAATTTTTCTGGACAAAGAGTCGACAGGTTGGAGTGAATGGTGAACAGATGAAAAGAGAGACAGAGAGAGAGAGAGACAGAGACAGACACAGACAGACAGAGACAGAGAGACAAAGATAGGTAGGCATGAGAGTGTGAACAGAAAAATGAAATGTTCTGACTTTTGACAAATTGCCAAACAATTCAAGGCAGCAAAAAGTAATCTTTTAAGGGATTTAATGGCACAATTGACATCCATCTGGGAAAATAAATTCTGATGCTTACCTTATAGGATACTAACCTGAAATGAACTATAGACATAAATATTAGAACTAAAGTGTTCAGAGGAAAACATAGAGGAAGAAATTTTTAACCTTAATTTAGGCAAAGAATTCATAAATATGACACCAAATATGAATCATAAAAAGAAAAAAAGGTACATTCAACTTTGTCAAATTTTAAGTATGTTTCTGTTGAAAGACACTGCTAAGAAAGAAGTGATACCGAAGACTACAAGGAACTATTTACAAGACATGGTGCTAGGAGGGGGACTAAGAATGCCTCTTAGAGGCTTCACTCTTTCCTAGATGGACTTCAGAAAGGTGATCTTCTGTGGGTGCCACAGTGGTTGTTCCAGTGGTGGCTCACTGGGGCAGTGGACTCGGAGTGTCCCTCCCATCGAGGCTCTCCCTGCTCCTGCTGCGTCATGGCCACCACAAAGTCACCTTTCTTTCTATTCTACTGTGTCATATCTGCTTTTCTTGTCCTGGTAGACTCTGGGCTGAGTCAAATGACCCTCCTCTCTTAAGCAGGGGACATTGTATGTTGTATCACAGAGAGGAAGAAAGTGACTAACGCAATGAGACTGATAAAGGACTTCTTGTTAAAACGTAGAAAGAATTTTTACACGCAAGCATTTAAAAAGCAAAATATTTGAAGAACTACTCCAGCAAGAAGACATAAGAATGTGTTTCAGAGTGTTGACTGAAATTATGCATTAGATGGGAGTAAAGGTGTGTTGGCCTTGAATAGGCAAGGACCACTGTCCTGGAAGATGAGCCAATAGAAATAACCAAATGGAGCACAAAGAGAAAAAGAAATGAATGTAACTTTTATGGGCTCTACTTAGAGTCTCAGACGGGGAGACCAGCATTCACAAGGTAGATTGAAATATTTGAAGAAATATGGCTCAAAAATATTCCAAATTTAAAATCTGCTAAAATCTAGCAATAGCCGATCAGTTTAATGAACTCTAAGAGGATAAAGAAAATCAAACAAGGATAGGATTTTAACATGGCTGGATAGAGGAGGAGCCATGTTGGAGCTACTCTGAGAAAATCATTTAAAAACACAGGTAATTGGAAGAAAGGGAGGAACACACATCTTGATGCTAAAATCAATCTGAACTAGGAGTATTGTAATCAAACATGACACAGGCCTGGGGCTTCACAGAACAATCCAGCCCACGGGGTTGCCAATGGGACTCCCATCAGAGGGTACAGCAGAACTACCTTTGTGGGAAGTTTCCACAAACCTACTACTAGACTCAAACAGTGCAGCTAGCTCGGGCCACACAGGATACATCCGGGGCATAGGCCCCTTCCTCTTTGCCTTCCTCCAAACAGAGAATGCTGAAGCCTGGCAACAAGTTTTGCTGGCACACAGAGTGGTGAGTGACGAGGAGGCTGCTCCCTCGCTGCTGGGCTGCCAGGATTGCTGGTGCTGTTGTTGGCTTCTTTTGAGTTTGATATTGGTTGTGTGTGTGTGTGTGTGTGTGTGTGTGTGTGTTCATGCCAATGCAGCGAACTGGAGCCTCTAGAATCAACAAAGTTAGGGACCATGGTGACAATGAAGATAGTAAGTAAAACAGTATAACACCTGCCCTGTGACCAATGGCTTAAGAAAGGGACCCTGACACATGGGATAGAAGCAGCTTGGGACTGCAAACCAGCAACAAGCGAAAGGTTGCACACACACACACACACACACACACACACACACACACACACGACTCAGGAGGCAAGACTACAAGGTAACAGGGCAGCCTTGGGTGGTGCCCATAGTAGCGGTGGGAGCACTGAGTCAGTCCACAGCACCTTACCCCACCCCATATTGTGACACTCAATAAATATGTACGCAGCAAATATAGCTGCCCCAAACTACACGAAACAAATGTTAATGGACAGGAAAGATCGGATGAGCACTAACACAATTGTAATGCGAGAGCTTAATGCTCTGCTGTCATAAATAGATCAGCTAAACAAACAAACAAAAAATCAGTAAGAAAATAATAGAATTGACTCAAACTGATAAACAAATGGACTTAGTAGAGGCCTACCTACATCAGAGTACATGTTCTCCTCAACTGTACATGGGGCATTCTCTACAAAGAAAATCAAACAAGGCTTTTAAAGTCATACGACTCAAGCCCAAAGATAAAAATGAGGAAAAATACATATGTAAGCCACAGAGGAGCAGTGATAAAAAAAAAAAAAAAAGGACTATTGACGTCATGTGAAAAGCAATGCAAGCTCAAAGAATAAGAATTTTTATGTGCTTATAGAAAAACCTACCAATCTGGAATCATATACCAAACAGAAATACTTTTCAGAAACAAAGGCAAAGACATTTCTAGATGAAGAGAACTAATCAATTGGCTGCCGGCCTATCTATACTATAAGAAATGCTCAAAGAAGCTAATCGAAATGAAAGGATAGACCGGCCAGATAGCTCAGCAGACTGACGTGCCTACTCAGGCAGTGCACAGCGGTTGGGGTTTGATCCCCAGCATTCCATGCTGGCCCCACCTCTGGGGCCACTTGAGGCAGCCATTGAGACTGGGTGTGGTGGCACGAGCCTATAATTCCAGATCTTGGGAGGCTGAAAACAGGAGAATCACTATGAGTCCAATCTACGTAGTGAGCCCCTGTAGACCTTGTACTAAATACAAAAAAAAAAAAAAAAAAAAAAAAAAGGGGTGGGGGAATAGAATTGATACCATATTTATAGAAGAAATATATCACGCAGAAGTAGTAAATATGGGGATAAGTAAATAGATTATTCATCAATTAAATTCTTTAAAAGACAACTGAGGGTTGAGAATATAGCTCAGCAGCACAGCACCTCTCACACGTGCAAGGTCCTGAGTTTGATTCCTGATATGCCACCCCCACAAAAGACAATTGACTGCTGCCATGGCCTTATAAAATTCATGCTGAGAGTCAATGGTGATATTAACACTGTAAAGAGGTGGGATATTGATGAGTAGGTTATGAAGGCATCATCCTCATTCTTGGGGATGGGTTAGGCATGCAGGAGTAGGGTCCTGATGGAAGATAAGATTAGCTCCATTCTTACTGCAGTTTGTGGGTGCCCATTTGCTCTGCTTCCATGCTAGGATGCAGCAGGAAGGCCTTACTGAATATGTAACATCGATCTTAGGCATCCTAGCTTGTAGAACCATGGGGCAAGTATCTGTTGTCTATGGTGCTTTCAATATGGCGCTTTCTCCAAAAGGTTCACTGTGCTGAGGGCGTGTTTGTTGATTAGCTGGTGGGAAGCTATTGGCCCATGAGGGCTCTAGCTTCAAGAGTGAATTAAATTATCACGAGATCATAATTTGATGGCATTCGGGGAAGGTAGTAGAAACAAGAGGTGGCACCTAGGTGAAGAGAAGAGATTATAAGGTCATGACCTTGAGGGCTATGTCTGGCCTCAACCTCTTATTCTTTTGGCTCTTTCCTTCTTTCTTTGCTTCCTGGATGGCACGAGGTGGGCAGCTACTCCACCGTGCCTGGTCACATGATATTCTGCTTTAGCATAGACTCAGAAATTTTAGAGCTAACGAAATGGACTGGAACCTCAAAAACGAGAAGCCAAATTAAGTCTTTTCACCTTTAAGTTATTTTTATCAGCTATTTTGTCATAGCAACAAAAATCAAAATAACACATTTATAAATTATCCAGTCTGTGGTATTCTACTGCAGCAGTAGCAGAAAGCAGACTAAGCTAGTTTAAAGCAGAATGATAACAGCGAAGCATTGTTATACCTCAGCAGTGTGACATTTAGAAGTTCAGTGTACAATACCAGTAGCACAAAGATGAGAGAGAAGGTAAGTAAAAATAGTGAGCATTCTTTAGAAAAACCATTTAAAGATACAAACACTAGTTAAAAATCCAATATATTGATTGAATGCAATACAAATAATATCTATTTTCCTCATGGTAAAAATATACACCATAAAATTGTTACATGTACAGTTCAGTGGCATTAAATATATTCATAATGTGCACCATCTATCTCCATAACCTTTCATCATACAAAACTAAAACTTTGTGACCATAAAGTAATAATTCCCCATACCCCTCTCACCTTATGTCCACTTATTTTCTTTCTTGACGATGTTGAGTCTAAGTGAAATAGTACACTGGGTTTTTTTTTTTTTCAGAATTTGCTTTTCTCTCTTGCCATAATGTCCTCAGGGCTCATCGATGCTACAGCATCAATGTATGGGTGACTTCCTTTCCTTTTTAAGGCTGAATACTATTCCATCAAATGTATATCTAAAATGCTTCTCCTATCAATAGCATGCAGTTGGTACATATTTTATCCATTCTACTCTCTCTATCTTTTGATTGGAAAGTTTAATCCACTTATACTGAAAGTCATTATTGACAAGGGAAAATGTACTTCTGGTTTTTCTCCTTGTTTTTCTATACTCTGTCTTATAGTTTCATTGTGCTTCATTTCCTATACTATGGTTTTTTGGGTGGCTTTTGCAGTGAAAAATTTAAATCCTTTCCCATTTTCTTTTCTATATATTTTGTAACTATTTCTTGTGGCTACTATGGTGATTCCACCTGATATCTTAAAGTTATGTTGATTGAATTTGCATTTGTCTCTGATTGGAATTGGTAGCAGTTTAACCTCCATAACACAAAATACTCTGCTTCTTAAACCTTTTGGTTATTGATGTCACAAAATCACATATTGATATGCTATGTGCCCCACACCATATGCTAATAATTCTTTTCAATTTGTTAATCTCTTGCATAACTGAAGATATAAATCAAATCCACAATAATAATAGTAAATCTTCATCTCTTTATATTGGTTGGAGTTCCTGTCTAGTGTTGTTTAACCCTCTAAGATCCCCTTGAGCATTTCTTGCAGGATATGGTATGGTGATAAGCTATTCCGCCTTTCTTTATCTAATCTTCTAATTTTCCCCTGACTTTTAATGGTAATTATGCTGGACATAGAATTTCTGGCCAGCAGACAGTGATTATTTTTTCTCCTTGAATACATCAAACCCTTACCCTCAAGGTTCTACCATTTCTGAGAACCTCACTGAGGGTCCCTTGTGTAGGACAAGCTACTTTTCCCTCACTTTATCAAGATTATCTTATCATCTTTGGCTTTCAAAAGTTTGACTACAATATGTCTTTATGTGGATCTCTTTGAGTTCATCTCCTTTGGAGTACACTGAGATTCTTGGAATTTACATTTATGTCTTTGATCAAATCTAGAAAGTTTTGGGGTATTGGTGTCTCTCTTTTTTTTCTTATTAAAATCATATAATGCATATGTTAGCTTATTTGACTGGGCTCCTGTTATATATTAGGTCTAGATGCCCCCCCCCCCAAAGCCTTGTGTGTTCATAGGTAGGGTTCTCAGGTGATTGGATCATGGTGGCAGGATACCTCTCCACTAATCGATCCACCAGGGGGCGCACTGCGGTGGGTTAGGGCTTGGCCATTGAGCGCAGCAAGGAAAGTAACTGAATCAGTCGCACGGATTTTGTTCCCATTTCTTCAGTCTTTTTGTTTCTGTTTTCTGACTCTTCTCTCATATTGTCTTCACTCACAATTAGCTTGATGATTCTTCCATTGTGTGCTTATGTTAGCCTTAGAATATGTCAAGTAAGTTTTTTAGTGCAGTTAGTGTACTTTTCAGCTTCAGAATTTATTTAGGGAGTTTTAACATTTGTGATTCTTCCGTTGTGTTCCTGCATACTTAACTGACTTTCTCCATTTCTTTCCATTACTTGAACATCTTTAAACGGTCTGTGGGTCTCTGCCTAGTAGGCCCACAATCAGGTGTTTTTTAGGGAAGTTTTTCCTTAGAAGGGACATATTTTCATATCTCTTTGTATGCTTAATGATTTTTGTCGTTGTTAAAAACTGAACAAGTAAATCTAATAATGTGGTCACTCTGGAAATTAAGTTCTCATTTTTCTCTCAAGTCTTCTGGGTTTTGTTCTTGCTTTCATTTCTTGATTGCTTCAGTCTAGTCCTGTGCCAAATATCAACCTCATACATAAGCTTAATGTCTTCTCAGGTCTTTTCTCAGCCTGTGCCTTTCCAAGAGCATGCAGGGTCATCTACTTTCACTCACATAAGCAGCTGCTTTTGAATATTCCAGCCATGGGTATCTGGTTTCCAGAAGAGGACGTTGTACTGGTTGATGCAAGTTGTGTCAACTTGAGATGTTTAGAAGTTTAATTGACTCAGCAGAGAGCCAGAATTCTTAGTTTGTAAACATCCTCAACATGTGCAAGAGGAGGGTCTGCACACTGTGTAAGCTCTACACCTCCAGCCCTGAACAGTTTGTTTATAATATGAGGAGCATGATGCAGGAAGAAAAAACTGATCTGGGGTGGATGACCTCCAATAACGAACCTCAGGGAAGACTGATCTCCCAACTTGAAAAGTACCTGGAATGAGTCTGTGTTCTCTAAAACCAAAGAATGAATTTTAGGAACAAACAGAGGTAACGAGTAGAACATATTTATTGAGGGAAAGAAAGCTCCTGCCCAAGAGAGGAACAGGAATGGGGGTCGCAAGTAGGTATCCCCTTGGAAGCGCTCTCTTCTAGGGACTTTTATAGTACAAAACCATGCAGTGGAGCTGGTCTAAGATGGAAACCATGTAAACTCGCTTAGATGGGCATGAGGTGGGGCAAAACTATGGTCAAACAATGAGGTTACAAGCACCATTGCTCAGGTAAAATTGATTAAAGCCAGTATTGAATGAGGAAGGGAGTCACATAGCAAGCGGTATGAATATGGAACAGGGATTTTTCCTTGTTGGGGGTTGGGCTACTGACTCATTTAGGTTCTTTCAAGGTGATTGATACCTACTTAGAATATCAATCCCCGATGCACATTCCCAGGGAAGTATGTGGCTACTTTCGTTTCTTCTTTTGTCTTGAGGTCTGGCCCACAGCAGGGGTGTCTCTTCTTGTAAAGCTATAAAGTCACCTTGTCTTCCATCTTGTCTCCTTGAGGGCCTGGCCCTGTCTGCCTGCCTGTAATATTTCTATCTAATTCAGCTGCCTACAACAACAGGGGAGAGGCTGGCTAGAAGGCGCTGCTGCTGCTGCTGCCCTTCCCTTTGCTTTTCGCTGTTTCCTGCTGCCATGAACAGCTGCCCTCTGCCATGTGCCCCTCTGCCTGGGAACCAGCGAGTATAGACTGAAACCTCTACAAATGTCAGCTAAATAAACCCTTTCTTCCTTAATTTTGGACGTTGGTTATTCTGTCCAGGCAACAAGTGAAAAGTAACTGAGACAGACATAAAGTCAAGAGGGAGAGAGGTCTGGCTCCGATCCTTTTGGTTCCTTAAAAGCCACTTTGATCAGACAGGGAGGGATGGATCAACATTGTTCGGTCCCACTCTCATCTTCCGGTCTATAATTCCGTGCCCAAAACTGCACTTAGTGACCAGGATGTGGGTCCTGATATCATGAGGTGAGGGCTTTTATGCCCACCTTGTCTCGCACAAACTGCATGTGCATGGCTTCAGGAACACATGCATGACTGTGGTCTCACGGAAGGGGTGGGGACGGGCACACACTTCTAAGAGGTCAAATTTAGCAAAAGTATCTACAATTTACCCTTCCACCTTACTCTGAAAACTACATAGCTACATGATTTCACGCAGCGTCAGAGTTCCAACATAGTTACGTCAGTCAGGTGCTACCACTGCAATCGCATGTATGTGTAAAGGGACAGCTCTCTGGGGTGTCACACTCCACTGCCTTCCCAAGAACCTCGTCAAGCTAAAATAAGATGGGGAAGGAGTAGGGAGAATGAACAAAAATCTAACTAACATACTCATCCATATCGATGACTGCATAAAGAGGTGCAAAAGCTCCAGTTAGAGCTATTCTTACTGGATCAAAAAACAAAACTCAAAAACCTGGGGCTTACACAACATGCACTTTGAACAAAAGGCCACTAGTAAACACCTACTGAGGAAAAAAGAGAAAACACAAACTGTCAATAATAGGATGAGTTGAAGGGCATGTCCACAGATTCTGCTGATGCTGAAGAGGCACTGTCTTTATATTCAGGGATGATAACCTGACCAACTGGCTGAACTTTCATTCAGAATAATTGCTACTCATTATAATAAGCCATAGATTTGTGCTAGTCAGCTCATAGACATTCCCCACAATCCTACTCTACAAACACCATTTCTGTTTATATTTTATAGATGGAGAAATTGAAGCTTTCAGGGGATATCTGACTTAGCCAAGGCTAAGTATTAAAAACCTTTACTTATTGGACTCACATCCTAGGAATACAACTCGCCTCATAAATATCTCCTCAAAATGAATCTAAATGCACACATTATTTTTTAAAGAAGGAACAGTTTAAAAAAAAAAAAAAAAAAAAAAAAAAAGAAAGAAAAGAAACAATTTCACAGCCTAAAAGTCTTGAAGGAAGAATGGAAGAGTTATTCACAGAATAGCTGCCACCGTTGCCATGGAAACCTGAAAAGAGATTACATTGACATCAGTTTTACAACTCCATCTTTTAATAGGTGCAGAATATAACCACAGGCTGCTGATTCCTCATGGAAAACTCTTAGAATAATCTTTCTAATCAGAAAATCTCTTTGGCTTTTCTTAATATAAAAATCCCAGGTCACAGAGCATGCTGAACTCTGCCAGATGGGGGTAGATGACAGCCCTCTTCCTCAGCTCTTTCCTTCAGAGACGTGAACCAAAACAAAACAATGAAAATGATAATGAAGGGCCAGGGAAGTAGCTCAGGGAACTAAGTCCCTGCTTAGGCAAGCGCAGGATGGGGCTTGATTCCTGGCACCACGGGCCACTCCAGCCCCGCCCCTGGGTGAACTGAGACGGCCACAGAGTGTGCCTGTGGTGGCGCGTGCTGTAATGCCAGGGCTGAGGAGGCTGACAAGAGGAGGATCACTAGGAGTCTGAGATTAAGAAAGAAAGAAGGAAGGAAGGAAGGAAGGAAAGAAAGAAAGAAAGAAAGAAAGAAAGAAAGAAAGGAAGAAAGAAAGAAAAGGGGTGACATGCCTTTGATGTACTATGTCTTAAAAGCCAGATATAGAGACGCCACAAAGGGATCTGTAGGCACTGATTTAAATCACTGGTAAATATTGCCAGACATTTACGCAAATTAGAATCGGTCCTACCCTTGGCAGGGAAGGCAGCTTTCTTTACTGGGAGCAAAATAAAACCTTTGGTGCCAGAGGCTGACCTCTGTGAAAGGTTTCTATGATGCTGAGATACAGACACTGTAAACTCAAAATACGCTGTCTCAGTAAGATGAAGTTGTGAAGCTGAGGATGGTCTGAGTCTCTTTACAAAGAAATGTCTCGATTATCTAAAGTTAGGCTCTTTCATATGTTTCCGTGAAAGATGATTTGAAAAGTGACAAAAGAAAATTGAAGCAAGAACAGTAAATAAAGATGCAATTTTCTATTGTTTCTTGACTTTTGACTTTGATTCAACTAGTGGTAATAATTAAGTAGATATATTAATTAGGATTATGCTTGATTGAGAATAATGAAAATCTCAAAATAATAGTATTTGAAGGAAATAGGATTTTTTTTTTTTTTTTTTTGTCTTTTTGAGACAGGGTCTCCCTATTCAGTTCAGGCTAGCCTTGAGCTCACTTTTGTAGCCCAGGCTGGTCTCGAACTCGCACCGATCCTCCTGCCTCAGCCTCCCAAGTGCTGGGATTACAGGCATGTGCCACCACACCCAGCCCGATTTTATTTCTTTCTCATTTAGCAGTCTGTCTGGGTCACCTAGGACTGACTTGGCAGTTCTGCCACCGTCACAGACCCAAGCTCCGCCAGCTCTGCTCTCCACTGCACTCAGTCACCACCCAAGATAGCTGTGAGAGCCGCAGCCAGCATGTCCTTGGCGGGGCCTTTTCAGTACACAGACTGACCTCACATTCCCACACCTGCTTCCCACTGGCCATATTACACACAGCTTGGCCCGCGCATGTGCTTCAGGCATGAAGCACCCTTGTGCAATGCAAAGGGCCCAGAGAAGCAAGGGGAGAGTTGCCATTTGCATTGTGAAAGCCCTCAGGACACAATTTAACTCACTTCCTCCTTTGTTCATTTATTTGGTAAAGAAACAATTGCGGTCATATGGTATTGCCAGGGCTTGGGCTGAATTTTAGAAATAAGATAAACAACCCATAAATAAGTGAATCTTCTTCAACACAGTATGACATGATTTTCCTAGATGTATAAAAGAAGCTGACTTTGTTGAGCTGCAAGGGGGAGCTCTTAAAGGAATTTTTACAGAGAAAATACCAAATCAGTTCAGTCTTTAAAAATAAGAGTTTGAGGGCCAGGGATATAACTCAGCAACCTAAGTGTGCCTTCCTGGTAAGCCCAAGGTCCCAAATTCAGTCTGCAAGACCACAGAAAGTACATTAAAGGCCAAGGAGATAGCTCAGCAGTATAAGCGCCTGCCTGGCAAGAGCAAGGTCCTGGGTTCGACTGCTGGTGCCAAAAAAAAGGCAGGGGTAGGGGCGCCTGACAAAGCCATAGGCAGGGAAGAGCTGGAAGCAGGGGGAGAGTAACAGTGGCTGGGAAGTGTTGGGACACGGAGGCAGTGCTCCAGGCAGAAGGAGGAACAGATGCAAATTATGATAACATATGGGGAAAGATGGCTTGCTAAGGATGCTCGGCGATTCCTTAGGACTTGGAATGGGGAGGAGGGATGAAGGAAGCAAGCCAGGGAGGAAGAGGGGAAGATGGGAAAATACAGGCAGAGACTCCACAGTGAAGAGCTCTGTGGACAAGTTGGAGACTTGAACATCACTCTACAATAGTGAGAACTACAGGAAATGCCTAGGAATGGGAAGACCACAAAGAGATTGTGTTTTGCAAGATTAATCTAGGGGACACGTGGGCATGTGGAAGGCAGATGGAAGATAGGCATGATTGAAAGCAGGAAAACTGTTCATTTATCCAGCATTCGTTAAGCATCAGCTTTGTGCCAGGCACTCTGTAAAGGACTAAAGATAACAAGTGGAGTTGGTGTCACAGACACAGAAATGCGCCACAGAAGCAGGAAAGACAAACACCAGTGTGAGCAGTTACCTGAGACCTGCATCATGTAGAAGATGGGAGATGATTTGGAAAGACAGTAAATGAAGAGCCTAAGTCAAGAATAGTCTGATCCAAACACTGCAGAAGCAAGCTAACTTTGGTTGGAAAAGCTAACTAGAAGCTAGACAGAGGGCCAAAGGCCACCAAAGGCATTCCTGGCAGATTATATTGTACCTGTGAACAAGATCAAAGAAAAGTTGCATATTTGAGATTCTAGGTGCAGGTGAGAATAGTGAAAAACTGGTCTCAGATGAGGCAGAGACCACTGAGGGTCCTTGTGATCAGACTTGGTGAGAAAAGCCCACCAGCATCTTACCTGGAGGACGAAAATGGCAGCTGACCGGAAGTGGATGGAAGGGGAAGTCACCAAGCTGCTGACTTGGGCCCATCCCACATCCTCCTTTCAGCTGCATTACTCCAGAGGCTCTCCTGGATGGACTGCATCAGCAAGTAGTCTGGCCATGGCTTCCAGTTGTGTCAAATAATGGGGCAAAGTAGAAGAATACTAGGGAAGAGGATGAGGGGGAGTGAGGATAGGCCAGACATCTGTTCTTCCAGCTACCTGCTTCTGGAGGTGCCATGGGCTGCTTCTGTTGGGGATGTTGGCCACACAGAGCTCTTGCATTTTCCTCTCTCCCATGCCATGCCTTCGTTGGGTTCTCTGTGCCCTTCCTGGGTAAGCAACAAAATGGTAATAGAAATGCACTAACTATGGCGTATTGCACTGTTGCTTCCGGTATCTCTACACCATACTCTTAGTTAATAGTCTCTTTATTAAACTCTTACATTATGCAAAAAAGTGTACCAGTTATTTGCTGCCAGAATTCTGATTAATGAAAGTCATTAAGCACCACCCTCCCTTAAATCTCATTTCCTTATAACCGTTGCAGCTCTTAACATAGATCTGAGAGCCACCAGTGTCCAGAAAGAAGGAGTACATCTCCAGGTTAGTTCACAGCACTCACTACCCTTAAAAATGTCAGAGATAATCTAGTGAGTTTGGGTGAGTTCAGAGTTTAAAAACCTAGGTTCATGTTACAAATAAGTTTAACATTTTAATCAAAGAGCTAGAATGGCACACATGTAGTTAACCGTCAAACCCACAAGATTACTCTTGGCATATTTCCTGGGCATGGCAGAGTTTAGACAAATAGTCTAGATTGAATAAAATACATTACTTCTAACTCCAAACTCCAGGGAGAATCTGTTGTTTATCTTGAATCTGGGGTTCAGTTCTGATGCAGGTGGTATGTGCCATTGTACAAACATGGACTGCTGAGACTCACCAATCTGTGGGGAGAGGAAGTTCCTAGAGAGTAAGTATAGGGAAAACCTGAGAGGACATCCTCAAAGCATCCCTTGCAGAGGTACAGGCATGTTCTCTTACCATAAGGTTGTCTAGTGCTATGTTTTTTTTTTTTGTTTTTGTTTTTTTTTTCCTTTTTTGAAGAGTAGGAATACATAAGAGCATACTTACAGTTTGATTATGTTTATTTTATTTTAGTACTAGTCAAATTACACATTCCTTGGTCCCTTGGTCCCTTGGTCCCACAGAGACTTTGATGAGGAGGGGTTATTGTTACACCTGCCACACAGCTGGGTCTAAAGACAGCCTATGTGCTCCCAGCATGCTCTGAGGTTAGTTTCCATGCCAACCAATCTAGGAGTGTTTCTACTCTATTCACCAGCTCAGGGACAGACACTAATAGAATAGGCACATGTGGGGAAGGGTAAAAGACAAGCTGAATGACTATACACAATTATTTTTAAAGCACTAGGGCCTCAAATTGTTCCTTATACTAGCACCCTTTAGAACACAATAGGAGACAGATAACAGTGTCTTTCTTTCCTGCTAAGTGTTCAGAGATTTTCAAAATGGTACCGTATTATTCTCACAGCATCAGTATGAAAAGAAAAATGTTAAAGCCCTAATTTCACTGGTGATATAGCTCTGCAACACAGTCCCTGGCAAGCACAAGGTCCTGAGTTCAATTCCCAGTAAGAACAACAAAGTAAAAGACTTCATTGCCAAGTTGGGGAATTAAGGCACAGAATGAGGGGATGGTTATCTACTCACAGGATGAGGCAATGCTAGCATTAAGACAAGGCTCAAGAATCCAGCCTTTAAGATCTGCATTTTTTGAAATACTTTTTTCCTGTCACTCTTTGCATTAAGCTCCATAGAAAATCAATTCAATGCAATTTTGATTAAATATCATTCTCATTACATTTATGTTAACTGCTGAAGCAGTGAAAATGGCAGGGAAAGTGACTGGGAGAAAAATTGAATGAATTATTAAAGAAAAAGGCAAGTGAATACAGCGATTGCGACATAGAAGAACAAGTGTATATGTTTAATTCACGTTAAAATATTTCAATGAAAAAGCTCTGGACTAATACAAGTTCAATCTCCTGGCACGAAGCGTCTTTGTGATATGAGAACAACAGAATTTGAGTGTGGTAAGGTTGACAGAGAGTAAGAGAGTAAAGGAGGAAGATATGTCCAAAAGAAAATGAGCTAAAATGTCCACTCTCTTCTCATCTTTGGCCTCAACATCGACAGGCAGAGAAAGCCAGGGGCTCACCCTGAGAAGGGACAGAAGGGTACCTATGCTAGACAGAGCCTAAGGGCACATTACACTCTCTCAGAATGCTTACTCCATTGTTTAAGGATCATGGAATTCATCTCATTATTCCATCAAAAACTACAGAACAAACAAAGTCACCTTGTTATCCTGGACAGTGACTATAGAAATGCCAGGATGTAACTTTATGCTCCTGATATTTGTCCAAGGCAAAACTGAGCACCTGCTAACTCAACAGTCAGCAACACACCAGCACTAGGGACTTTCTGATCTGGTACTCAGAATCCTAATTTTGAATGGGGTTTGGGGAAGTGTTGATCTTGCCCCCGACATACAATCATGCTACTGGATCCTTAGTCCTGAGTCTTCTTGGCAGGGTAGAATATTGGCTTGGGATAGCAAGTCTATCTGTCAGTCCGACGAGGATCTGCTCTGTGGTGACTTTTGTCTGTTTGCCCTGGGAAAATGCTCAGTTAAATTCCTCATCCTGTCCCCAAGGAGCAGGGCTGTGGAGTCAGAATTGAGTTTCAGATCATAATCATTGTGAGTGTCGGCTGACAAGTAACACTTTTAAAGCTGTCTACCTATAGGCAACATTTGTATTTTGGAGGGTAGGGAAATGTGACCGGGAATCAAATTCAGGATCTTCACTTGCCAGGAAGCCAACATTTCTTTTCCACTCTGACTTTAATATTCTTATCTATAAATATAGATATTAAGAATATCAACCCCATATTGGTATTGTGGGGATCAGATAAGGTGATCTACACACAGTTTCAAGCTACTACCTAGCATACCATGAGCACTCAATTACTCTAAGCACTAAAATAACTCCTCAGAAATCGGTATCAAGGTGGGAACCAGGCTTCGTCCATTGGCCAGGCCTCTTGCATCCCTCAGAAAGAGTAAAAAGCAGGAAAAGAACAAAGTAAAACTAGACAGGCCGTGCAAATGGCAGAAGAGGAACATATTAAATCATTTCCAGAGGTGTGAAGGGAGGGTCTTCCCCTGAGAGCCACAACCGGGCACAGAAGGCCTTGAGGGGCTCCGAGAAAGGGCTGCGGAGGGAAGTGGGCCTGGGAAGTATATTTACAAAAACTGAATTTGGAAAGTGCACTTAAATGAAAGGTTTGCACTGAAAACTAGTCTTTTTCCCCAGCTAATTAGAGTGGCCAGTTAATTATCCCTTAACAAAGGGTGAGTGTTGCCTTTATAAGGTGGGATAATTAGGAGACTGGAAATGACTCAAAACACAGGCAGTAAATCTGTGCCGAGTCCAAACCTCAAGCACAGCTAACTCATTTGAGATGAGGGGAAAGTAGATTCTATAAGAGAATTCCACAGACACAAGTAACTCTCTTAAAGGATTGGTGAATATAGTCTCAAAGAAAGATTTATTCTTCACTGCTTTAGGATATGGCTTAGAGCAAGAATAATCTCTTCATTGCATCCCTAGTTCACACTGCTTTTCCTTTTTAACACGCTGTCCTTTACTGACTGCACAAAGATACTTCAGATCTGCTATAAACACAGATACTCCTCATGTCATATAATGATAAACTAGCTGCTACAAAGAGCTTAGGAACCAGACAGTGTTCCTACATATCTAACTCAAGTTATTTTCTGTGGCTTAACATATTTTCAATAGCAGTTCAACCGCATGCTTAACTCTAACACAGAATTCCTTTCACCAGCTATGAAAAAAATAATCAAAGAGACTATTGCTTCTGTGGAAGCCTTGTACATGACTCCGGGGGATTTATCCTTCCTCCTCATTCCAGCATGCTTTATGAGGTTGTCCCAACCTGGCTGCACTAAACCCCAAAATGTACAATTCTGTAAGCACCACAGTTGGTGAGATTGGAAGAGTCCCAAGACTTGCTGAGGGGACAGGCAAGAGTGCTCTAAAGCACTGAGCCATTCATTATCCAGCCAGAATGCCTAATGGAGGAGAGCATTTCCCTTCATGCCCAATAGCCTCTGACCTGCACACTCTGAACACCCTCTGCCCTTCTCCCTAGAGCACCAAGCGTCTGACCAGTGAGGAGAAGGCCACAGTACCGACACAGGTAGTGCACAGGTAGCAGCAAGGGTCCCTTCTGACCCAGCTCGCTTCTGCCTTGGGGTGTAGTTGGATGGAAGGCAGTGGAACCACTCCTTCGCTGCCTGCCTCCAAGACCATAGGCAAGTTATTCACTTTAGCCTCGCTTCCTTGTCTATGTCTTGAGCAAAGTAACACACCTCTTTGAACTTGGAGAAAATTGAATGAGACAATTGAAGGAAGAATTCAATCAGCACGGTATGTCATTAATAAATATTGTTTCTGTCATAGGCAGTAGACTTTGGCTGTGTGACCTGCCCATATTTTTCCTGAACAGTTCTTGATTCATTGATGGCTATTGATCCATCTCAGGCTTTAGAAAACTGTCTAAACATCTTCATCAGCTACTTGGGTCAGAACCTAAAGATGGAAATTATATGCAGATTATTCAAGGTGCAAAAATTGTGTACCGATACCCAAATCTGAAAAATCTGAGAAAACCAGTGCAGACAGAGAAACACCTCTCCTTTCAATCTTAAATGATTTCTTTCCTTAATATTTATTCCACCAAACTGCTGGGTTCATCCAATTGAAAAATCGGCAAGAAAATCAGTGAATTTTTAATAAGAAGATATACCAATGGCCAATGTATACATTTAAAGATTTAATCTTATAAATGATAATATGAACTCAAAGATACATGAAGTAAACATCTTTAAATTATGATAGTCAACACTACCACAAACAGCACGAAAGAGATATGATAGCGAGGCTATAAATTTCTGGACAATATTTTACTAATGTACTTGAAGAACCCCCTCCAGGACTGTCAGTACCAAGATGATCAGCTGAAAGTTCTTACATTCCCTGCCCTCCCCTACCACAAATCCCTCCAAAACTACAAATAAAGAACTTCTAGTCCAATAAGTGTAGGAGATGCTGAAAGAGGAGCAAAACTGAGACAAAAATCCTGCAGTGCCCAGGACACTGTACATAGCGGGGGAAGGGAACGTCATTTCACTCCTTCCCTCCCCTGCCCACTGAGGATTCTTCCCTGCTGGGGAGAGGTGAATAAAAAAACTTGAGCAGCCCTGTCACCATGGAAGACAGATATAGTCTCTGCCACCAGAGGCTCTTACAGGCCTTTAAGGGCTCTGACTATAGTCAAGGGAGCTTCCCAGAGTCCACACATATAAAAGTACAAATCTCTGATACAACAGTTAAGGTCAAAATGGTCAAAATTAAGCTACAATAAGTTAAGAAATGTACAATATGATGCGTAAATAATAATATAAAAATCATTCATGAGGGAGGATAAAAGCTTGAAGTTGCATATACAACTGAAGTTATTATAACTTAAAATAGTATATTATAATGATAAGAGATTTGATTTAGTCTCATACCAACCATGCATACACCAATAATGAAGACAAAGAAAACAAGGTATAGTACTGTAGAAGAGTATTAAATCACTAAGATAAACAAGACAGGAAGAAAAAATCTACAGGACAACTAGAGACAAATAATGAATTGGTAGTGCTAAGTTTTTACCTATCAAAAATAATCTTTAATGTAAGCAAATTAAGCTTTCCAATTAAATGACATGAAACAGGCCAGTGGTTCAACAAATGAGATCCAGCAGTATGCTGTCAGCAAGAGGCTTGGCTAAGCATTCAGGAAGCACATAGACTGAAGAGAAGGGGTGGAACAAGATGTCCATGTGAATGGCAACCAATAACACAGGCACTATATTTGTATCTCACAGAATAGCCTCAGACACAGAACTCTCACAGGAAACAACAACAACAACAAAAATCAGTGTTTAACAATAGTAAAGGGGAAAATTCATCAAGAGAACATGACAATTTTAAATATGTCTTCTCTAAAATCGAAGCACCTAAAGACATAAAGCCAATAGTAATGAACATTAAGGCAGAAACAGATGATGCAAATATAGTAGAGGGCTTCAATATTCCATTTCTAAAAGGGACAGAGTAACCAGAAGGAGAATTAATAAAGAAATATTGGACCTCAACTGCATTTCTGAACAAATGGACTAAACAGACATATGAAATTTCCATTCAGCAGCAGACTATGCATTATTTGCCCTCATAAATAGCCTCCAAGACTATTTATGAATCTATGTTAAGCCATGAAACAAATTTTAAGAAAAATTATTTCATTTTTAGCATTTTTCAAAGTACCATAGTTGAAACTGCAAAGAAAAAATTGATATGCAGAATTCACAAGTAAGGATATGGAAATTAAGCATTCACCTCAAAACCCAATAGTTTAAAAAAGAAATTAAAAAGCAAGCTTCAAAATATTATAAAAAATCATAATGAAAACCCAGCATTTTAAAATATGCACCCAAAAAAGGTGAAAATGGAAAGTTTACAGCACTAAATTCATACATTTATAAAATACCTTAAGGAAATAGCTGAACACTTTCTAGTCCTTTTCTAGTCTCCAGAAATTAGAGAAAGAAGGACAAACTAAACACAAAATTAGATGGAAAGAAAAGTAAGGTATAGAAATAAATCACACAGAGAACAGAAAACTCATAGAAAGGATTGGTAAAGCTGGGTTGGTTTGCTCAAAGTAAATAAAACCAACAAACTCATAGCTAGTCTATAGAGAAAAAGCAGAAAATTTAAAGTAAAAAATAAAACAAGATCAATATTCAAAAATCAATAGTGGAGAAATGAATCAGGAAAACAAATCCATTAATGATAGCTTCTCCCCCCCACACACACACACATAAATTTAGTAATAAACTTAACCAAGCAGATAAAAGACCCCTATAATAAAATTACAGAACAATGAAGAAAGAAATTGAAGCAGACATTAGAAGTTGAGAAGACTGCCTATGCATACTCCTTGACCTCCAGTCTTGACTCTAACCTTCACAGAGCTGGAACAAAAAAAATCTTCCTAAACTTCATATGGAACAAGAAAGACTCAGAAAAGCCAAAGAAATCCTGTGGAGAAGAGAAAGACAAGAGATACAAAAATACAAGATTTCAGATACTACTATAAAGCAGTAAGAACAAAAAGGCACAAAACTATTAAAAATGTGGATCAGCAAGATGGCTCAGCAGTCTAAAGCCCTTGCTAGGGCAAGCTTAGGCAACCACAGGACAGCAGTTCGATCCCCAGCACCACATGCTTTGCCAGCCCCACCCCAGCACAGGCTGAACCATCCATTAAAAAAAAAAAAAAACAAACTATTAGAAATTAGACCAAGTCCAATAGAATAGAACCAAGGCCACAGAAACCAACCCACCCATTCAATCTGAGAGACTAAAAACATACACTGGAGAAAAGACAACCTCTCTAACAATGATGCTGCAAAAACTGGACATTTGCTAGTATAAGACCAACACTGGATGTCTGTCTCTCCTGTCTTATAAACATAAGCTCAAAATGCATCAAAGATCTAAGTATAAAAACTGAAACTTTGAAACTGCTAGAAGAAAGCACAGGAAAATCACCTGGAGTCATGGGCTCAGGAACCGATTTCCTGACTCGCACTCCAATCATTCAGGAAATAACAGCAAGAATCAACAAATAGGAATATGTCAAATTAAAAAGTTTCTGTACAGCAAGAGAAACACCCAGAAGAGTGAAGTCTACAGGATGGGACCAATTCTTTGTCAGCTACTCTTTTAAGAGGGGACACGTTTTGTTGCACTGGGCTTCATGGTTTCTGGAGCATGTCCTACCAACTGTGAAATGGCAGTATTATTAACTGCTATTCTTTTGCATTTAGAGAGCAGTCTTTAATCTGTTGAGCAATTTGGCCAGCCCTCCATTCACCTTTTCTTTCTTCTCTCTCTTTTCACTGTTTAATTTGCCTAGCTATCTTTTTCATTTTCTTCTAGTGATTCTCTTTCTTTCAACTATTTCTTGAATTTAAACTTGTGAGTGAATAAACATGGTCTTTTTCCTTGCTGATTACTTCTTCCCATTTCATTTCATTCTTTTCCTCCTGTGTTCTCTACTTTCCCAAAACTTGGGTGATCATCCTTTGACCTCCAGCCTTGACTCTAGCCTTCACAGAGATAGGAAGAAAATCTTTCTAAACTTCATCTGGAAACAAGAAGGACCCAGAAAAGCTAAAGAAATTCTAAGTAAACAGAGGAAGAGTGGTGACATAACAATATAAGATTTCAAATAATACTGTTAACCAATAAGAACAAAAAAGCATGGAACTAATAAAAATTAGAAGAACAGACATCTGCTACAGAAGCCTTAGTGATAAAAGCTATCAAAATAAATTGACAAGCTGGGTGTTGTGGCTCATGTCTGTAATCCTAGTACTTGTAAGGCTGCGGCAGGAGGTCCCCTGTGAGTCCAAGGACAGACTGAACTACAGAATGAGTTCAAGGCCAGCCTGTAGTGCATAGTGAGACCCTACCTCAAAAAGACAAAAAATAAATTAATAAAAATAAATAAATCAGGAATAACCAACATAAAAAACAAAATAAAACTTCAAAAAAGAGAAAACAGAAAATGTCAAGTTGCAGGAGAATGTAACCCTAGGTCCCAGGTCATCCAGGAAAAGCCCAAACACAATGAGATAGATGAAATTGGAAGTCAAACACTGGAACTTTGTGAAGTGACAGCAATGGAAGTGAAAAAAATAAATAGAAATGGCTATAGAGAAAAATAATCTCTCAGAACAAAAAGAAAGCAATGATGCTTATAATCAGAAACATTAGAGAAGATACAGAAAAAATAATTGGAGGAGCTTGGAAATAGGATGGGAACAAAAAATGTCCAGCATGGGAAAGAATGGTAATCATGTGTCTCACTTAACTTTCTCTTGTTTCTGGGACAAAATACTTGATACCCAAAATTCAGGAAGAGTTAATTAATTTAGCTCACAGTGGAAGTGTCAGTCCATACGTGACTGACTCCAAGGAAGAGTGGCACATGGCAGAGGGCAGCAGTTCAAGGCAGTGGAAAACAGCAAAGAGCAAAGGGAGGAGCAGCAACTGTGGCAGCTGGCAAGCCCCGCTCCCCTCCTTACATTGTATTCAGTACACCTCCTGGCAAGCTAACACCCATAATCCCAGCACTGGATCCTGAATTAATCACAAACTCTAAATGCTGCATGAGGCCTTGGGGGGGGGGGCGGTGGCACCCAGGCACAAACCATAACACCGTGTAATAGATCCAAATAGAAATTCAAGAGATTAAAATGTCCACTGAAAGTACATGCAATACGTCAAATGAAGGAGAAGATAAAATTTCACAACTTGAAGATAGAATTTTAGGCTAGTGAAATATTAAGACATTATGAAAAACTAACTCAAAGGCTATAAGAGGATGCAAATAAGAGACTGACCGAGGTCAATGAGAAACCTGGATATAGGGCAAATGCAAAAAAAAAAAAAAAAAAAAAAAAAAAAAAAAA
>PVJA010034516.1:0-22489 GCA_004027025.1 Myocastor coypus | reverse complement strand
TTTTTTTTTTTTTTTTTTTTTTTTTTTTTTTTTTTTTTTTTTTTTTTTTTTTTTTTTTTTTTTTTTTTTTTTTTTTTTTTTTTTTTTTTTTTTTTTTTTTTTTTTTTTTTTGTGGGACTGGGGTTCAAACTCATGACCTTGCACTTGCCCAGCAGGCACTTGTGCCTCGGAGCCATCTCCCCAGCTTAAAACAGAAATTTTTAATTCATGGAGTCAGGTGCCTCGACGCGTGTCTCACACTTGTTCACTCCTTACACCACTTGGAAGTTGTCTAGGGCTCACTCCATTCTCCCTGTAGGAGAAACTCAGGCTTAAGCTGGCACTTGCACTCAGCAACTCTAAGCAGCAAGCTGTGCCACCCCACCCCACCCCCACCCCCGATCCCTGGTCCTTCCCTGATGCTGTGCACTGTGTGCCTGAAGCCTCAGTCTGAGCTGCACTCAGGCCCTGGCCCCATGGTAGTTTCTGGGGACACAGCGATCAAACTGGGAAGGACGACCTGAACTTTCCAGGAAGCAGCTTAAGTCAGATGGGAGTGTGCTGAATGCTCCGCCAGGGGACACTGGTCTGCATGCTCCTGGACACTGATGGGGTGGGAAATCCAAGCAAGACCGCCGAGGCCAACGTAGGACTGGAAAGACCCAGTGCCTGCAACAGAGAGGACTGTGTTTGCTCCTAGTTTTCATCCCATCCCATCCCATCCTTCTCCATCCCACCCTATCCCACCCCACCCTTTTCTGTTCCATTTCATTTCTCTTAATTTGATTTTTATTGTGCTGGTACTGTTTTTGGAGGGATGAGCTCAATATCTGAGCTACATTCCCAACCCCTTATTTTCTAGTTTTGAGAGAGAAAAATAATACTTGGAAAGTTGAACTAAGCAGTTCAACATAAACATAGGATGAATGTCGAAGCCAGGCCCAGATTCTCTTGGTCCTCCAGGATTTCTGAGCAGAGAAAGGACAAGAAGAGTTGCTGGTGACATGGGGCAGCAGCTATAGGCAGCTCTTCCACCCAGCTGTTGGGCTTGAACCTCTGCACACTGGACCTCCCTGGTTCCATGGTGCCCCAGCCATGCCCAGCCTCGAAAGCTGTGACCTGGCATTGACAGCACCCGCTTCCAAGAGACACACTCACACAGGCCTACCTGTGACCACACGCATGCACGCTCGGGCATTCTCACACACCTACAGACACAAATGCCTGCATTGCACACCCTTGTACACATGTGTGCAAACTCATGAGCTATGCCCTTCCTTTCTGTGGAGTCAGCCCTGGATTCCTGCAAACCAAAGTGAACTGAGTCTTCACTACCCCTGCCCCCTCCGCCATCTTCCCAGCCTTCTAGGCTGCTCTTTGGCTGCCACTGGAAACATCTCACTGGAGAAGCGATCAAGTCCACGGACCCCAAGGACATGTAGGGTACATGCAAGTTTTGTGTTAATACAAAAACTGAAGTTTCAACTGAATTACACAGCTCTATGGGCAACCTTGTGCTTTGTCACCTGCCTTGACCATGCTCAGCTGGAGGCTGTGATTTCTGAGATGACCCTGAGAGGTTCCCGTCCCCTCCTTCCTTAGGTATTCACCCACCACCACTCGCATGTCCTATACATAATCATTCCCAGCCCTAAAGCACTTCACATTTGCTGAAAAGCACTTCAGTTTCAAAGTGATTAGAGGTTGAAGATCCGTCGTTTAAAATTTAAATTAAACCTATTAAAATTACAGGAGCACTTCACGTGTTTTAAGCAAATAATTACTTTTTACAAACAGATCCAGGACTCCGGCAAGCTGGGCCCTCCGTGAGAGAAAGCAGCCACAGCCTCCAAGGCTGGCCAGACTCCCCAGCCACACGGGCCTGCCCTGCTGGGCACTGTGGCTGCTGTGTGAAGTCCTGGGAGAGGACAGAGTCCCAGCTGTCCCTTCTGCTCCCAGAAACCAGCCATGACTTTAGGCCTCCTGTCCAAGGTGACCCACAGTAAGACACTTCCAGAGTCTTCTTGGAACTTCCGCTGTGAATAGAGGTAACCCAGCTGATGAGGAGAGTGCGGTCTTTCTCTGGGCTGTGGTCCCTGCCCAGGATCACACACACCATGTCTCCAAGGGCCTCCAACATCTAAGACATAAACCTCAGGTCTGCCGGAGTATGAGGAGGACCTCACATCCAGCAAGCACTTTATGTGGCCTGGACAAAACAGTGAATCTGCATGATGCAGGAGAGGAGCAAAACTAGAAACTACAGAACAGAAAGCTACGGAGATGGTTCACCTCGAGATCCCTCCGCTTAGCCTTGTAGAGGAGCAGCTCAGACAGAAGTTTTCAGACGAACAAAGAATGCAAAGACATGCAAAAGACCAACAGAGCAAATGCCCATGGCACCTGGCCCCATGCACAATGAATACACCTAGGACAAGCTGCTACAGTTAGCTATGATCTCCAGGCTCGAAGACAAGATCCCAAGATCCGAAGATCCACTTCCTGCTCCTCTGTGGGAATACCTGGACCCTGAGATTGGTGTTTCCAGTCTTTAGCTTTGTCCAAATGGACCCCATAGTGCCCCAGCCTGCCTCCCCCAACCCAGCATTAGGGAAGGGGTCAGCCATGTGTGGTAGCCGAAGCAGACAGCAGAAGGAAACAACTCACAACCTGCGAAGCTCAGTCTGGGCTTTCACAAACAAACCTAAATCCAGGTTTCCAAACCCCACCCCTGCCCCGGAGGCCCTACCCACCACCATCCCACCACCCCACTACCCCAAGAGCAAGGGGGTAGGAGTCCTTAGGCCTCTGTTTTCCGTTTTCCCTAATTAGGTTTCCAAGCCAGGGATCCTCTGGGCTGCTCCCCTTGAGCTCTGTGCTGGAATATGTGCTGTGGGGTTATTTACAGCTATTTCCCAAGAGACCCAGGGGTGGGGCAGGGTGAGAGGCTTTCTGTAAATAAGAATCAGCCTCCAGGGGAAGGGGGAGGGGAGCTGTGATCATCACCCGGATGAGCAAAAGTTTTGGGTGGCAATGGTGGTGGTTATCCAAGTCTCGAGGGTGTTTAAGGCCACCGAGGGCTGCTTTTCAGGATCACTGACATGTTGATCATTACGTCACAGCCTTTCCAGCAGCTTGCCCTGGACTTCTGTGGAGGCACCAGAGCCCAAGGTCTTCAGCAACAGTTATTTCACAGCCGTGACAGAGGGGAGGTTTCTTCTTGCTTCCCAAAGATGATCGATTTACAGGCCCCCTGAGGAATGAAAGAGGCTCCAGCTCCTCAGACAACCTGGGTGTGGCCCAACCCACTGGATCTCTGGGGAAAGGGGAGCCATCTCTTCTCTTTGGAGGAACAATTGACCCATCTGTTCACCAGGGAGAAGCCTCACCCAGATGCTTCCTGGGAGCTGTGCCCCTGCCCGAAGGGTGGAGTGAGACACAGGTCCGGTGGAGGACAGAAAGCCCCGCCCTTTTGGAGCCTCACATAGGCAGAGGACCTTGCACTATCACCTGGACCAGGCTCCGGTCCCTGGCTCTCCCTCCTCTCCCGCACAACTCAAAGCCCTGCGTGGATGGAACCAATGTGCAAGCAAAGGGGCAGCAGGGCAACCACTGTCACCATGGGCCAAGTGGCGTGGTGGAAGGGCCAATAGCTCAGCCTTTGATGCAGGAGATAGGAGGAGGTCGACCAGCAGGCCAGTTCCTGCACCAACAGAGTACTTCCATCTCTATCCCATACAAGTATGCTCTATCTTGGGCATAGCTGCTTCCTGCCTTAAAGATGACAGCAGGAGTCACTTGAGAAGTATTCTGAGGGACTGCCTGGGCACTTGCCACCCGCTACCCCTATGTACTACAGCAGGGTTCATAGGAGCTTAACCCTTACGTGCATGACCACTTACAAAGCATTTCTTGACCGCACTTGTCTTGGGTGCCATTGTTCCCATGGCATCTTACCAGACTCAGGTTTGCATGGCACCTTTTGGGCAGGCAGCATGGCCTTTGTACTACTTAACTGTGGCTAAATCTACCATGGATTTTGTTTTAACTCTTGCTGTGGGGCTGTGCCGCCTTGCAAGCTCAAGCTCTTGGTGCCTTGATTTTTACCTCCGTGAAGTGGGTGTCATCATAAGGAATAGAGAAACTATTTCATGAGCACACAGTCCAGTGTGTGCAGCTGCACGGGAATCACCAGCACTACCCCTTGTCACCCATTCCATAATGCTCCAATTCATTCACAGCGGCCGGCTTCAGGATGCAGACGCTGAGGCAAAGGCTATCGCACTTGTCTGGTGTCCATCTTTGGTCAAAAGCAGCCATGCCATCAGCCACTTCAGAGTCTGGGTCAGTTGAATGAAAGGCAGGTGTGCACCACTACCCTGGTGGCAGGGGCTCTGTAAGCACCTGTGCCTGTACAGTGAGGGACACATTGGGCTGTCACCATAGAGGGCACTTCCAGAGCAGCTGCTGGGCACCACATTATGTAGGAGGATGGGTGCAATAGCACAAAGGAACAAGGAAGGGAGTCTTCAGAGAAGCACATAGATAAAGGTGCACCGAGGAGAGGCCTAAGGGAGAGGGGGTGGTGAGGCGGAGGCTCCAGCCCAGCACTTGCTGTCCAGAAAAGCATGGGGGGTGCTCGAGGCTGTCAAGAACACAAGGGCTTGTTTGAGTGCTTCGTGCGCTTCGGATAGAGAGGGTATGCTGAACAAGTCCTCAGGCAGCTCAGCATAGACCCGCTGTGGGACCCAGCAGCTGTGCTCTGAGGCGTGTCCCCAAGAGAAATTAAAACTGACATCCACAAAACAGGTGCAGACATCTCAGATGTCCATCAACTAATGCATGGGGAAGTACAGTGAGGGGCATCCATGAAAAGGAATACAATGCAACCCTAAAAAGAGATGAAGTGCCATTAATGACTGTATGACCGCAGGAATGAACCTTGAAACTATTACACTAACAAGAGGAAGCTAGACAGAAACACACACACACACACACACACACACACACACACACACACACACACACCTCGAAAGTCCAGAACAGGAAAATGTATGAATATTAAAAGTATCCCTATGGGCTGTTCCCTGGAACTGAAAGGGATAAGGAGTGTGTGGACAGAGTGTAAAGGGCTTCTTGTACATGTAGCTACAAGATATGGAATGGACTTCAGTGATTTGCTTGTGCATATCTTAGAAGGCCCTAGAAGCCATGAAATTACAAAGATTAGCGGATGAAGTGTATGGTATGCTGTGACATCTCAATAAAACTGTTTCTAGAAACTGTATGGAAACATCAATTACTTTCCATCTTCATTTAGTTAAATCTGACCTCTCTGTGGGAACATTTATTATTATTATTGTTTGGTAAATGAAAGAGAAGGTTTGGACAAGGTGCATACTGCATCCCACAGAAAACGCAGTGTTGAAGCTCTGGTTGCCAGTGGGATTGGGGAGTCAATGGAACACGAGATCATAATTCGCTGGCCTTATCGGGAGGCCATGGCTCCAGGAGAGGAGCTGGGCTGAAGGGAGCAGACAGAGGCTGTGCCTTGGGGGCTTCAATCCAGGCCAGAGTCTTTATCCCACCTGCTGCTCCCGCTTCCTGGTCGTCATGAGGGCACCTGCTCTGCTCCACCCTATCTTCCCGCCATGATGCTTCCCCTTGTCACCACCTAAAATTAATGGAGCCTACCAACCAGGGTCTGAACTCTCAGAAACCGTAAGCCTGAAGAACTCTCTGCTCCTCCTTGTTTCCCTCATGTATTTGGTCACAGTGATGCAGAGCGAGCACCCCAGGTTCAGAGCTCGATGCTCAAGCTTTCCCAAGACAGTGCAGCCCCACGTGCCTGCTGTCAACCCCTGTGACTGATAAATCCAGCCCCTTCCACACACACTGAAAGCCAGCCAACATGGAGGACCTAATCACCTGTCCTCCAATCCATTTAGCCCTTTTCTCTGCACCCCCAGCCTCCTACCCTGTGTTCCTTACCCTCCCATCCTCATTCCCCACCCCTGGCAGGGACCAGCATAGGCTTTGCTTCCAGCCCAACCACTTATCTTCAAAGACAATTTCCGCTCTAAATATTTATAGCAAAATAAGAGCACCTTCTTTCACCAAGGCCTATGCGGGAGGTGGTTTTCCCCGTGTGCATATGTATTCGCCCATCAAATCCTCTGAGGTACCTTAAGAGCTCCTGGCTGCGGTGCTCTGCACTGGCACTCACCCACCCACACAAGTTGTTAAGCCCCAGCTTTACGTGAGCAGAGGCACTCTGAGGCGCTTCCAAGAACCGCTCTGACTCTCCCCACCCACCCAAGCCCAGCAGCCTGATGAAGGGTCCCAAGCAGGATGCCCACTCCCATGGTGGACAATGGTTACTCCGGGAATCCCAGCTCTGCTGGGTGCTAGCTGTGACCACCCACAGTCACCTTGTTCAGCCCCTTCCTTCGGCTGGAAGGAACGGACAGAGATAACTTCCGGCTTTAACAAGACTGTCTGATGTGGGTCTGGGTGCTCCGCCAACTAAGGCATAGGCTTGGGGCGGCTGTCTTCTCTCCTCTTTGGCATTAGCAAACAGTCTCTGCAAACAAAAAAGGCCCTTATTTGCCATCACATTTTTACTCTGCCCAACAACTCGCCCTTCTTGGAGAGGAAACTGGGCCCAGAGAGGGGCCAGGATGGCTAGGGTCTCTTAGCGTAGCGGGGGTGGCATATGTTCCGAAAACCCAGTTCACCCCACTCCAACCCCTGGCGGGCCTCTCCCTTCCCCAGTGTGGTGGCCATGACACGGCCCCCGTTGTAGCCACGGGGTGTGAAGTGTCTGCTGTCCTCCAGAGCTGCGGGACATTTTTAGATTGTGAATTGCCACTGGAGGTTTGGGGGACGCTAAACTCAGCACGGTCAGCACATTCCTGGGGTGGGAGAAGTCAGCCCCCGCAGGTGACGCAGCTCCTCCAGCCCCACCCTACGTCGACCCCGCCCCCTCACAGGCAGCTCAGCCGGCCTGGCCCCGGGGCACGAATTGACCAAGCGCCCCTCCCGGCCAGGGCTTCTCCAAGACTGCATTTCTGAGGACTGGTCAGGACAAGGCCAGGAGGAACAGTGCCAGCTTTTTCCGCCATGGGCTGCAGGCGCACAATGGGAAGAAGGTTCTCAGGCCCTGGAGGGAAGGGGTGGGACCTCCCGAGCAGAAGAAGGTTCCCAGCATCAAGCCAGGGGGTGTGCTCTGCAGGTGTGCTGCCTGGGCAGCAAGCCAGCCAGACCTTCCATGGGCCTCACCCTGGGGACCACAGGGGACAGTGGAACGTCCTGGCACAGAGGAGCAATTGCATAGCTTGAAGCCAGACAGAGGTGGCTCTGTGGTGGCCAGAGCCCAGCAGCAATTTGTCCTCTGAGCACCAGGCCCTTCCTATAGGACGGCCAGACCCTCCACCCACCCCTCCACTGCCATGTGGGGTGGAGACCACAGGCGCCTTCAGCATTCCAAGGTAGACAGTGGTCCCACACTTGCCCCCTCATCCCAAATGTGCCCTAGGGGCCCAGGCTCTGTCCCTGGTCTCCCTCCGCCTGCTCTTCACACTCTCTTTTCCTCACTTTCCATCCCTGGGGGGCTCCACTCCCCATGCCCTGAAATGCTTGCTCGCAGCCGGGTTTGAGGCAGGTCCAGGCCAGACCAGCTCTGAGCTGGGGCTCCTGAGACACCAACAAGTCGCAGCCCAAAGGAAAATGCGAGCTGAGACTTTTTTGTGTCTATCAGCAGCAGGTACCACAAACACAGAGTAGGGGGTGACTTTGGAATGCTCAGTAACCCTGGCTTCAGACCTACCTTCAGTCACCATCATGCTATGGGCTGCAGTGACCCTGGACAGGGACTGCACAGGACACCAAGTGCAGGCCCAGCCTCTTGGAGAACACACAGAGGGTCGCAGCTCCCTGAGAGAGAAAGGGTTCTTGAGTGCAGCAGAGTAGCTGCAATGGTGGGAGCGAAGAAGAGCTTGAGTCTCAAAACAAACAAACAAAAAAGGGAAACAAAAGCTCTGGTACGCTGTGCCACCCTTGTCTGTGCCAACAGGCCCGAGGTGAACGTCAGAACCGGCGCTAAACACAGCACTGCAGTCAAAGGCAAGCCCAGCCCAGCCACCACCCTTCTCACTGATAAATTATGCACAGCCTCTGGCTAGATGCACCCCCCGGGGCCAAGGTCCTGTCTGAGCAGCGCAGGCCCCTCTCCTCAGCTGCCCTGGGCTCCCACGTTCCTGCGGCGGCCGCATGCCCCACCCGCCTGCTGTCTCCCTGGGGCAGGCCAGGTGTGCTCATGACGGATAGCCCTGCTGGCCCCTCCATCCTAGGGGCCTTGGGCTTTTGACAGACGGCAGGCACGTCACAACTGGAACCAGGGCAGCCTGTCTCCAGGGGACATGCATTTTATTTGAGTAGCAGTGGTGAGGGCTCTCTCCGAGATCCCGTCCTGAGAGGCTGATCTAACCACACCTCTCATTCCTCTTGAATGTGTTTGCTTCAGTGTGTGTGAATCAAGTTTGAGCCAAAGAGCGATAGAAAGGAAGCGAGCTTGTTCTGTGATCTGAGGGTGAAATCAGAAGGGTGCCGTCGCCAACGCGCTCCTTATCTCTCCCAGAGACAGTTGCAGGTCATTTCAAAGGAGACACAGCATCTTTATTAAATTTAAGCCACGTCTGATTACCAAGGAAGAAAGATTTCCTTCTTCCTGTTTCTCCCTTTCTTTTCATCTTGTAGGGCTGGTATATTGCAATCACTGTTCCTTCTACATTTTTAAAATATAAGATTCTCTAAAGGTCAGTGTATCTCCTGGCCACATATGCAGCAACATTCAAATGTTCCTGGCCCAGAAATAAAAAGATTCTATCATTAAAAATAAAAGCATAAGGACATCGCTGGAGCCCATGGGGGATTTTAGAAAGAGGAGACATTTCCTTATCAACGTGCAATCACAGATTTTTAAACAGTATCTCTAATCTTCTTCTTTATCCAGCCCCCATCCACCCCCAGCTCTGTTCATATCCCCCCCTTCTTTTCACATCAAGGTCTTTTTATCTTCCAATTTTGCATCTAAAGATGAGGTGAATACCATTAGCTCAATTCAACCTCAAGTGTAGTCAGATGGGCCTGTGATTTCTGAAAAGCGCTGTCTAAGGTCACATTAAAATGTATAAGAGCATTTCGATGCCTGAGAAGGGGGCTTATTATCCACCCGTGGTGTAAAAGAGGAATGGCAGTGGCCACAGACTTGGGTGAAAACAAAGGAGAGAGCACGATTGCAAGATTTTGTCACCAACCTTCTCTGGTTTCTCTTCAGGGTCCTCCCAGCAGCCCTGTAGATAGCTCTGCAGTCTAGAAACTTGGGCCTCTTGGAGAGACAGAAAGGGGGGGGGGGGGAGTTTTGAAAAAACAAGTTTGACTAGCTGCCTTGCTCTTCCTAACCCTTTTATTTTCTTTCGTTATCTGGTTTAACCCTCTCCTCCGCTGTCAGCCGTGTCACTTGCTTTCAAATTTCATGTCATTATTTCCTTGATAGAATTTGGCCTGAATCATGCTGTCTTTACCCGGGTGTGTCAGTCTGGCTTTTATCAGTCCTTTGCCTCCACAGGAGTCACTCCATGAGTGACAATCCATGGACTTCAGTGCCATCCTCCTGAGCAGGAAGCCCAGCTTTGTTGCCATAGAGGGACAAGTCCCAGGGGACATACCTCTCTGCCCAGTCCACAGATATGTTAAGGTGGTTAAGGTGCTTCTGTAAAGCACCTGTCACCGCTGGGGGCAGGGAGTAGAGGATCCAAGAAACAAGACAGAGGTGAAGCCATCGTTGTCGTCATCATCGTCATCACAGGCAGGGCTCTGCTGCTATTCAGGGAGTGATGGAAGCTGAAAAGGCAGCGTGGAGGGGATAGCAATGATTTGTGAGAAAATAAACCTAGTGCTCTTAAAGGGAGACCATGAAGAAGGCCAACATGAGGTAGGGTGATCGGGAGAGGTCTTCTGAAGAACTAGCGTTTGAAGTGAGACCTGAATGTTAGGGTGGAACAGCAAGCCAAAGAGTTCAGGGAAGAGCAGGTGTCGCATTGGACGAGGGGAAGGTTAAGCACCTTGGGTGTCTCTCACTTAGCCCAGTGAGCATGCCCTCCACAGCATAGCCCTGGTGGAGCAGCAGTCAGGAAACCCGGGCCCCACCCAGCAAGTAAAAGCGTACCTGCTCCAGAGAGACCCATTAGGCCCCCACTGCTGTGCAGAGATGGAGAGCAGCCCCTGATGGGGTGGGGGTGACAGCACCTTTGGTTCTGCTTCATTCCTTCCTTAATTTCCCACAATACCTTCTCATCCTTCCCAACTCAACTCCTCAAGCATCTTTTAGATTCTGCAGCCACCACCAAGCTTTCCAGCTGAAACATGATATGAAAATAAGGAACCATCCCTGCTCTAGCAAGCAATACAGGTGGAGTGTTTTCAAATAAAAGAGCCTCAGGAAAATGGGGGTGCACTGAAGTCCTCCACCCAGGAGGAGGAAGGCATAATGAGATTTGCAATTGGGGTGAGACTCTCACACTCAGAGGAACCTAGAAGAGAAAGAGCCAGTTAAGTTGTTGCCTACGGTGACCTCCAAGAAGAGAAGGAAGGTTGGGTTGGAACTGGAAGTGGTGATGTGAACTTGTAGCTATTGATAGAGACATGCAGCTGAAACTGCAGGTGCAAATGTGCTCCTGGGTGTGTGCTCATGTGCACATCCAGCTCCTGGCCCAGAATCAGGCAGAAATGGACAGCCATGGCATCCCAGAGCAGCGAGCACACATCACACCCCAGCTGGGTTTCACTCCCCACCAAAAGGAAGAAAGGTCATGCAGGAAGATAAACACATCCAAGGGCAGCACAGGGAAGGACAAGATACAGCAGGAATGTTTTGTGGCAGAGAGTAAGAAGCACTCCAGGGATGGTGAGAGCACGGATGCACAGGAGCTAGCCTGCCAAGAAAGAAGTGCACAGCCAAAGTTGGGAGGTCAGCAAAAGCCTGCGTCAACATCTCAGTAGAGTAGTGCTCATCTATTTTAATTGTATGGCTTAATGAGTATTGACGAATAAACGTAAGTATGTGACAAAGGCTCCAATCACAGCACAGACATACCCATGACTTTTAAAGCTCTTGGGATCTGCCATAATGAAGCACCCTTTCCAGTGGCAGGCATTAATCTGATTTGTGTCACTACTTTGGCCATTGTAGAACCTCAGCTAGATGGAATCTTATAGCAGGCGTTCTTTGGGGCCTGTCTTCTCTGGGGATTCATCCATATGGCTGAAGATGTCTCTGATTTGTTCATGTTCAGTGCTGAGTATTTTTCTACTTCATTAAAAATGCAACTGGCTAACCCATTCCCCAATTAATGGACACTCAAGGCTTTTTATTTGTGGGTATTATAAATGTCATCTTGGATATTTGGTTTAATTTCCCGAAGGTAAAGCCTAGGGGTAGGTTGTTGATTTTATAACAAAGCAATGTTATACGATGCTTGTATACTACACAGGAAATGTGGGATCCCACCATTTTCCAGAAAGACTGCGACATTTCTCATCCCCTAGCAAAGTTTGAGAATTCTAGTTGCTCCATGCCCTTGGCAACACTTGTGGTAGCTGGGCTTGTTGACTGCAGCCATTCTAATATGTGTGCACTGTGGCCACTCAGCGTGGTTTTCACCCGAGTTTCCTAATGCCTCGTGGTGTCAGGTACCTTCTCATGAACTTATCAGAAACTATGCAACACTCTTCTACAGAGCATGCTGAAATTCTTGGCCATCTTTGTTGGATAATCTGTCTCATTCCTGAGGAATCTTTCCAAATATAGGCTCTTTGCCAGCTGAATGTATTGGAAACAGTTTTCAGTCATAACACACTTTCCACTTTCTTAGCTATCTTTTTTCAAAAGATTTCATTTCATGCAGTACATAATTCCTTCTGGGGACTTGCTGCCTATACATAACACATCTTTATTCTTCTTATCACCCCTTCCCTCAGCCTCTTTATCCCTCCCCTTTAACAAAAATATCTTAATGATACATTTCAAAGAGTGGAAGTTTTTAATTTTATGGAAGCATAATTTATCAAATTTTCTAGTTAATGCTGTTTGTACCCTGGCCATTGTTTATTCCAACATCAGAATTACGTTTCCCTGTGATTTCTTTCTGAGATTTAGAATTTAAGCCATTTCTCAAAAGTATTATGATATATTTAGTATTCACTTCTGTGAGTGGTGTGAAGACCACCTGTGCTTTATTTTTTCTTGTGGACATTTAGTTTTTCCAGAAACTTTTGCTGGAAGGTTTATAACTCTTTAATGAAGTTACCTTTGCCTCCTTGCTAAAGTCACTCAATCGTGTACATATGGCTTGTATCACACTAATCTGTGTGTCTATTCTCACACCAATTTCAACATTGTGCTTGTTGTATTGTGATTGCTGGAAATAGATAGTATAAGTTTTTCAAGTATACTGTCCTTTTTAAAAGTTTCATTAGCTACACTAGGTCCTCTGCGTTGCCATAAAAATTTTAGTTTATCAACCTCTCCCCAAACCCTACTGATATTTTGACTGGAGTTGTACTGTACATTGATTTGGGTGGAGATGATGTTAAAGCAGAATAAGAAGCACACCTGGCTGGTGTCCTTGCTTGGTGGCCCAGAACTCCAGGAAACCTTTGAGTTCTCTGAATCATAAGTGCACCCCTGGTCCTTCCTGTCAAACCCTTTTCTTCTCAGGCACACCTGCATTATGCTAATGAGGTGGCTTAGGGTGGGAACTCTCCACAGCGTCAAGGTGGGACCAGTCATCCAAAAGACAATGTGATTCCTTCATTGGCACGTTGAGCCCCATCCACTGACCTCTGGGAGAAAAATGGAGACTCTAGGTTCAATCATGTGAAAACCCCAGAACAAGGAGACTTAGAGTGTCAGCTGGTGATCCCATCAGGTGCTGGGAAGGCAGAGTGCTGAAGAGGCCTGGGAGTCTCCACGCATTGACTTATGTGCCTCTGAGTTATCCTGCACTGTTAATCAGTAAACACAACTTAAGAGCTTTCCTGAGCCACTCCAACAAAATATCAAACATGAAGAATCATGAGAATCCTAAAGTTGAGCTCTAGTGAGAAGAAATGTGTATCCCATGGGCACCTTGTTTTCATCCTGCATCTAAAATAGTAGGGATGGTCCTTTATCTTTCAAGGCCTGTGCTTATCCAGGGGTGGGTGTCAGAACCAAAGTGGATTGTTGATGTTGAAGAATTGGCAAACAGGTGTGAAAAACACCACAGGTTTGGTGTTAAGAGTTTAATATATTATATGCACTATATATAATGTTAGGGAAAATGATTTAGGTACAGTTCACTGCAGGGGAACTGTGCCAGAGTATCACATGGTTTCTTTTATAGCAGAAACTCAAAGTACAAATAATTTGAAGAGAAAAATAAAGGAGAGATGGCAAGAAAAAAAGAGGTGGACATTTTAGAGATGGAAAAAGGAGTCTAGGGCAGAGGAAAGACGAAAGAAGGGGATCAGAGTGAACAGCACACACCACACATGCTCTAATTCCCAACAAATGTGATTATAATGCATCACAAGTAGAACAAAACTAAAATGAAAAGAGTGTTGTCAGGAGGAAAGATCTTCTTGGACAGGCCAACAACTCTGAGCATTGTAATCTACCACCCCATGAACCTAGTGCATCTATTCATAGACTGCATGTGGGCATTTAATTTTCTTCAGAAGTATTTCATAATTTTCAGCACTACTTTATCAAATTTGTTCCTAAATATTCTGTGTTTCCAATTATGATTGTGAGAATGATTGACTGTCAATTGTGGGTGCAAACAACCGTGGATCAAACACTTCAAGAAGGACTCTCCACCCAGGCCTGGCATGTGAGGCCACCCAGGGACACTCAGAAACTAATTCAAGCCAACACTCAGGTCCAGCACGTGAGTGGAACTTCATCCACCACACCCATTGTGGAACCCTGTGGCAGAACTTTCTATAGAGAGGCTAGAGGCAAAACCCACCCAGCTGATCCAGGAGCAGATCATCTTGCCAGAGTGGTACAGCAGGTTCACCTTCAAAGGTTGCAGCAGGAAGAACTGGAGCACAGCAGCCAGACCCAAGCCAAACTGGATGAGTTTGAACTTGGTAGATCCAGATCTGCAGCTAAGGTAAGAACTCTACCAAGGCTCTACACCAAAGGTCAGAAGACAGTGCTATACACAATGGCAAAAAGAAGGAGCAAAATTCAGTCTGAGGCCTTGAGTCCACCCAGAATAAATATAGGAGGCAATAGCATGGAAGAAGTTGGAAATCACCCACCTGAAATTCCTGAAATAACAGTGTCTGAAGTAAAGAAACAACTGCAGAAAAGTATAGAGGAAATCACACCAGAAAGAATTTCTGAAATCAAAAAAGAAATAATAACTACAATGAAAAAAGGACTAAGTGCTTTAAAGAATATTCTGATAAAAAAAAATAGAGGAGAATAGAAAAATGATGGAATCCTTGAATGAGAGATATAGAAAAGAAATAAAATTCATGAAACAGATTCAAAGTGCTATCCAGGAAATTAAAACCTCAATCACAAGCTGGAAAAACCATTTGAAATAAAGTGAAAATAGACTTTCAGACTTTGAAGACACCATTGCATCTAGTGAAAAGATAAGAAAAGATCTCTTAAAAACAACTAGGATACAGGAAAAAAAATAATTAAGCATCTGCAATATGATGCAAAGATGAATGTAAGACTAATAGGCATCAATGAGAAAGAAAGAGTCAATACAAATGATATAAGAAGAATATGGACAGAAGTAATAGCAGAAACTTTCCAAATATGGGAAATAATCAGACATTCAGATAACTGAAGCATATAGAACTCCAAATAACATCAACCCAATTAAAATCACACCCAGACATATAATAATCAAAATCCCAGAAATTCAGCACAGGAACAGTATACTAAAAGCCACTAGAGAAAAAGAAACAGGTCACATTTAAAGGAAAACCTAACAGAATAACAGCATATTTCTCTTTACAAACCACTGCTAGAAGTGCTGGTCATATATCTGCTATTCCAGTCTTTATGTTATATTTTATTCTTAATAATTCTTTACTATCATAAAAACTTTCTCCTAGTTGCTTTTTTTAATATATTAATGTATTCAAATACTATATGAGTATTCTGAATTTATCACAGATTCATACATATGACACACAACATTCTGGCTGCTTAGTTGTACTCATGATTTAATTTGCGTTTTAGAATATTGTTTTGAAATATTTAATTTTTTAACATTTTTTTTTCTTGTTTCAGAACCTTTATTTGTTTATTCACTCATTTTTATGGCCGGCTTAGCCCGCCCCGAGGGCAAGGCTGGCGCAGTATGTGGTGCCAGGGATTAAACCGCAGTCCCTAAAGCCGCCCAAGCTTTCCCAAGCAGGCGCTTTAGACCACTGAGCCATCCCACCAGGCCCCCTGAAATATTTAATTTTGAATCAATTAATATTTGATTAATTTTTGGAATATTGTTTAATTTTAATTTTCATTTTATGATTTATACTGTATATTTGACTTACAATCTAGTTATAAGACATGGTATGACAATGTGTTGATTATTGCAAACGTACTACTAATGTGTTTTGAAACTATCGTATTGTTATTTCTTATTAAAAATAATTTAAAAAGACATGCTATGATATTTTCTCCTAGTATTAGAAACTTTAAAATGTAGATTTCCATTTTCTATTGACTTTATATTAGTTCTTCTTTGTGCTTTATACACACACATGCATACACACACACACAACACACACACGTAAAAAATAGGTATATAACCTGACATAAGATTGATAACTTTTGTAGAAACCTTCAATGACCTTTTAAATGGGTTCATCTAATACAAGTATATTTTACATAGTCCTGTATAACTACCATTTTGAGAGCTCTTTATTCTTTATCCAGGACCATATAGCAACTTCTCTTGCCTTCTGGAGTATGATCTTTGTTATTTTCTATATGCTATATTTAGAAATATTAGAATATTCTAAGTACAATATTTTACTTTAAGTTTTCAAAGGTAAATTTGTGTGTTACTCTTCTCTCATTGCTGGGACAAATACCTGACACACAAGCGTAGGGAAGGAAAGCTTACAGTTACAGTTACAGTTACTCGAGGTTTCAAGATACTGCCCCCACTCTATAGAGTCTGGAGGAGAGGCTGGAGCACTGCCTTGTCCAGGATGATCCACTCCATACCTCCAAGAGACCACCACCTGGGGGAGCAGAGGAACCCTCTGATGGCACCTGTTGTCAGTTTAACGATTCATGCCTGTCTTGGCCAGCCCCCTCAAGCCCCACCCTAGTCTTTTGGCCCCTCCTCAAGCCACGTGCTTTACAGCCCCATGATTTACATGAGGCTTTGGGGGAACAACTAGCTACAAAACATAACATTCCACAAGTTTCATGTACATCCCTTTCTGCAAAAGGCATTTTAATGCATCTCTAAGAGTTACCAAAGTCACAACAGTTTCAGCATTGCTGAAAAGTCAGTCCCAAGTTTCCTCCAAGATCCAAGGCAAACTCTCAACTGTGAGCCCCTACACAAATAGAAAATTAAATACATTCAACATTCAAAGGCATAAGATAAACATTGCCATCCCAAAAGGTGTACACAGGAGGATACAAACCACTGCAGCCAAAGCAAGTCCAAAATGCAGCAGGGCAAATATTAAGTGCTATAGTTCTATGTGGAACATCAGAAGCAATTTGCAGCAAATTGTGAGCGGCATATGGCTTCACCTCTATGGCACTTCTGGTGGTTGTAGATTCCATAGCTTCTCTCTTAGGCTAGCTTTGCTTCCTCCTTGCAGTTTTCCTTAAATGACCCACATTCCTGGCTTTTTCAAATTTTTGGGGTTTCCATGGAGTAGGCTTCTCAGTCATAGCTTTACACACTGCCTTCTCAGGGACACACTGCCTGGCCTCCCAGGCCTTCTTCTGAAATTGAGGTGGAAGCCTTAACTTCAGAATTCCTGCATTCTACATGCACTTAAAACCAATGCTACATGGATGATGTCAAGGTCTGCTGCCAGCTGGAGCGGTAGCCAGGCTTCCTTCTCTCTTAGCTGTAGGGGTCAAGTGCCTGGATTTCTCAAAACTCTGACCCTGATTCTGAGAAACAAATTCTCTATACCAGTGCCATTCTGTAATCTGGTGTGACCGACACCTCCATTCTGGAACCTGGTGTGACCATGGCCTCCATTCTGGAACATGGGGCTCTGCAGCTTTCTCCTCAAAGCAAAGTTACTCACCTTTGTGCTTCTGAGGCTGCAAAGGTCAAGAACCTGCCACCTCCTGTGATGCTCTCAGGACATCTGTTCTATTCTCTTACACTCATAACATTTTAAATCATTCTGCTGGGCTCTTTACTCCTTATTTTCAACATATATTTGACTAAGAGCCCCCAGCAATAACCATGCCACTGCCCCAATATTTGACTGCTTTGAGACTTCCTTTGAGAGATTAATTAGGTCTCCATGTTTAAGTTCAGTCTTAAGCAAAGTCTCTGGACATGGGCAAAATTCTGCCAAACTTCAAGGCAAAACACAAATGATCTGGAGTCCAACAACCAATGCTGTCCTTTTTCCCAGTAGAAACCTCCTCAGCCTGATTTTTACAGTCAGACTTCCTATCAGCCTTCTGGTCTGAGCTCTGACCAGAATCTCCGCTACAGAAAGGCTGAAGTTTTTCCAGTGATTCTCTTGTGGGAGACACCTCAAAATCTTTCCTATCTCTTCCTGTAAAACATTCCCAAACGCTTGTAATCCACATGGTCGGGTTTAGCCACAGCAACAATCCCACTCCTCTGGTACCAAATTCTATATTAGTTACTCTTCTTTCATTGCTGGGACAAATACCTGACACGCAAACTTAGGGGAGGAAAGGTTTATTTATCTCATAGTTACTGGAGGTTTCAAGACACTGCCCCTGCTCTATAGGGTCTGGAGGAGAGGCTAGGATGCTGCCATGTCCAGGATGATTCACGCCATACCTCAGAGAGCCCACTGCCTGGGAAAGGGAGGAGGGTTCTGACAGCACATGATGTCAGCTTAACTGGTTGTGCCTCTCTTGGCCACATTCCTCAAGCCCTGCCCTGGTCTTTTGGCCCCTCCAGCCCCATGATTTACGAGGATCTGGGGAGACAACTAGATAAAAACTATAACAGTTTTCTAAGTATAAAATTCAATGAGGACAGATATTTTTTTTCAGACCTTTGAAATGATTAGTCTAGTTTCTTACCCACTAGGTCTTTTTTCTTTTTTCTTTTTTTTCTAAAGTGGAACAAGATACTATTTAATTTTGCTCCTCCATAGCTAATATTTTTGCTTTATGTATATGCTTTAATGATTTTTTCTTTAAAATTAGTTTTGGACAATTTCATTTTTGTGTATCTTGGTATGATTTTATTCATATTTCTTGTGCAAAAGGTCCATTTTTCTTGGAAATGTGGTGCTATAGTTTCAATTATGTTTAGAAATTTTAAATCTTTAAATATTTATTGTCTATCCCTTTCTACTTTGAGAATTCTAATTATATAAATGTATGTTTCTTGAATTTGGCACAGGGTGAACTATTATATGACTGATCTGTAAATTCTTTCATTTTTATTTTAGACAATTTTTATTGTTATGTTCATTTATGTCTGTAAATAATTTATTTACAACGTGCAATCTATTATTAATCTCATGTTATGTTATGTATTCATTGCAGCAATATTTCTCTAAAATTCACTTTGTCTACATCTTATATCTTTCACATTTCAGTATTTGTCTGCAATTTTTAATATGCTATATAGTTATTGATTTTCAATAAAGTTAATGAAATAAAAAAAACACTCCAGGAAAGAACATTGTATCTGTGCTGAGCATGAATAGAGTTTTTTTTCTTATCATTATTTCCTAAACCACAAAATAGTGTAATAACCACACATATAGGGCTTACACAATGTGGCTTCTTGTGAATAATCTGAAGATGGATGTGTTGGCCAGCGGTCTTGTCCTTCAGAAAGTCATCATAACCATAACTTAAGGGAGGTTTGGCTCAGCTCACAGCTTGGGAGGTTCAGTCCACAGTTACCTAGCCCTGTGGCAGGAGCATCATGGTGGAAAGGCACAGCAGAGCCATGGTAGAGGAACAGTGCCAGAGAAGAAGGCTCCAGAGTCCAGCTATGGTAGCCAAGGTTGCACCTTCGTGACCCACCCAGGCACACCCAGAAGGGTGCTTCACTCAGCCAGTCAAGCTGCTGATTGTAACCATCCTAACGACTTACAAGATATGGGAGGTTGTGCATGGTTATATGCAAATACTGCACCATTCTATATAAGGATGCTGCATGCCCACAGTCTAGTTAATGTACCTGGCTGATCCCAGAGCCAGTACTCCTAGAGACTGGATGAATGCTACATGCAGAAGTACAGTAGATGCTTTGTGTCAAGAAACCTTGCAAAATTATTCAACTTGTCACATTTTCTGATTCCTTAAGATTTTCTATTACATAACTATGTAGTTTGCAAATAAAGATGACTTCACTTTTCTAATCTTTGTGACTTTATTTTTCTTGCATTATTACACTGGTTAAAACTTCTACTCTGTGAGAAGAAGAGGTAAATGTAGAAGGCCCTTTCTGATCCTCATCTCAATCTGGGAAGTTCATATTTTTAATCTCATAGATCAGTTATTAAAGTCCTGTCAAGTTAGCTCCAATCTACCACTTCCAGTGCAATTCCCAGCTAGAATAAAAACACTAACGCATATGTATAGTCATGCAGAGCCAAGGGGTCCTGAGTCCAGCCATGGTGATGGCTATCTGGAACAAAGGCCTCAACCAAGGCCTAAACTCAGGTTTTACTCAGTCATGCAGGACAAATGGCTTGAGGATGAACTGACTGAGAATGGCAGGAAGTAGTTGAATACTGTGGGCTGGGCTAGATATGAGGCCTGCATTTCCTCTGTCATATGCACAGAGAAGGATATGGAGAAAAAATAATTTGCATTATGCTATTGAGTAGTAGTACCTAATGTTTCATGGGCTGGTGCTTCAACTCTGATGTAATATTTCAAGCCTCAAGAAGTCATAGCTTCTGTTTTTCAATGGTTTTCAACCTTTCTAATGCCGTGACCCCACAATACATTTCTTCATGTTGCAGTTGACCCCAAACCAAAAAATAATTTTGGTGGCTACTTCAAAACTGTAATTCTGCTACAGTTATGATTCGGAATGGCTTTAGGTGACCCCTGTATTTTGGTCATTCAACCCTCACCGGGGTCACGACCCACAGGTTGACAACCACTGCTTATTGCAAGGCTTGATGCCAGCCCACAGCATGGAGCATTGGCTCTTCACCCTGTCTCAAGCTAGCTTATATTAAAAAGCTGCAGGTGGGGATTTTCAGGGAAATACTTGTGCCATCTTCAAAGACTACCGCCAGCACCTCAGCTAGACCAATATGCACTACTGAAAGGCAATTGAAAGGATAAAGAAAAGTTCCAGCCAGCTCTGTACCTATTAATATGTGGATATAGGGTCAGGCACAGCCAAAATGGAGACGATTGCTATTCTTTCAAAGAGAGCTGGTCAGTCGGTCCTCCACAGGTAAACATGGTTAACCTCATCACTGCTCTTGAGGGAGAAATGATCTCTTTTCTAGTATGATTTTGCTATATGATTTTCATGGGTGTCTTTTATTATTTTAAGAAAACTTCCTTCCCTTCCTAGTTCTCTGATAGTTTTTGTCATCTGTGAGTGTGAAGTGTTGTCAAGTAATTATATATACCTATGGAAATAATTACTATTTTCCTGATTTTCACTGGGAATATTCTGAATTATACTGATCGTCTTTTCAGGTAACAATAAACTATTCTTTTTAGGTTTAATTTTGTATTGGTACCTGTTGACAGTACCTGATGGCTCCTCATGAGGTGCTGGACATGCACATGATGCATCTTAATTATTCTTTTTATTTTTTCTCTTCTCCTTCCCTCCATGTCTTCATCTCCTTCCCATTTAAGAAAACTACCTCTCAACTTCCTATTATCTATCTTTTCTTATTTATTTATTTATTATGATTAATTAAATTTAACAATAGCTATATTACATATTTTCATCATCAGATCAGTTTAGATTAATAGATATAGGTATATAACATTGATCAAACAATTAAACATTAACACTTTCAGTAAACATTACTGTTTTTTTCTTTTCCCCTTTTTTTTTTTAACAATTGACACACTACATGTGGTCCTCACAATAGTTCTACAAAGCACAGGGTGTGGGCATGACCCACCTTCCTATTGATGTTGCTAAGAAAAAAAGAAAAGAAAAGAAAATTCTTCTCTTTGGACTAAGAGGAAGCAGATGCATACACAGTCAAATGTTCTGCAATTGCAGTGGGCCACCAGTGCAGGTTGCAATGTTGGAGGCTATTGATGAAGCCTCCTACAGCTCATCTCATCAATCTAGCTATGTGTTTCTTGCATTGTAATTAAGCTTTTTTTTTTTTTGCTTTTTTTTTTATTGAGTAATCAAGGGCAAGTCAAAGCAAGACCTGTATTACAAAACATTCATTTTTTTTCTATCTTTCAAGGTCAAATCCCCTAAGGATTAAGTTTGGGACCATATACAGTACTTTATAGAACTGGTGTTAGTGTCAGCCTTCGGGATGAGTCACGGCCATTGCTTGGCCAGTTTGCTTTCTGTGAAAGCCTGAGAGAATGATTTTCTCTGGGTGACTCTCCTTAGACACACTATAATTCATTTATCCCTTTCCTCTGAGGTTCTATAATCTCCTTGACCAGAAATTTTGGGACACCTCTGAGTTATAGGATATTACAGCACATGTTCTCTTATATCTTGAGTCCTTATTGACCTTGAACGGCTAGGCCCAAAATATTAGCTATCTTCATAGCCCTTCTTTCTCACCCATTTTTTGATCTGTTAACTTATATTCTTAACCCACAAGCAGAAAAGCTTTGTGATACTATTACTCTATAACATAGGAACTTCAGCTTATCATCACTGGCTTACTGAGTATCAAATATCTTTGACTTAGCTTGGATATTTTCTGACCATCATTGATATTCTAATAACGTTCCATACAATGTGATATAAGCAGTTACACAATTTTTACACAGATAATTGGAAATTCAAGGAAATACAAAATTGTAGCCTGTCAAGACTGTGGTATTTGGCCCAGTCTCTTATATTCTTTTTTTTTTTCCAATTCTTTTATTGTTTAAATTTAACAATGGTTATATTACATATTTTCATCATCGGATCAGTTTAGATTAATACATATAGGTATATAAGATTGATCAAACAACTAAACATTAACCTTTCTAAATCCACATTACTTTTTTTTTTCTTTTCCCCCTTTTTTTCTTTGAAAGTTGACATATTGCATA
>PVJA010034515.1:0-22496 GCA_004027025.1 Myocastor coypus | reverse complement strand
GTTATGCTGTGTCTATGGGCGTTTGGTCTGGAGACTCCAAGCTGGTTCCTCTACAGAGTTTTCTGACTTTGTGCTGGAGCTCTGGCTGCTAGCTTCTGTGAATCCTGGGGGATGTGGTCTGTAGGTGGAGGTGGAGCTTTGGGATTGAGTAGTCCTGGTAGGCTCGTGGACCAGATTGGTTGCCAAACAAGATGTTTGATGGGTTCGGTGGTGGAGCTTGCGCTGGAGGTTAAAAAAAAAGGGGGAGGGTTGGGCGGGGGAGGGGAAGGCGGGCCAAGGATCATAGCCCAGCCGACGTGCAGGCTGTGCTACCGGCTGGGACTCGGTGGGACTGGAACAGGAAGTTAGTCGCAGGAGCGCAGAGGCGTGGCAGAGGGGTGCAGGCAGCTTACCAGTGGCGGACGTGCGGGCTGTGCTACTGGCTGGGACTCGGTGGGAGTGGAACAGCTATGCCTTTTTTATATTTAATAAAAACATTTTCTCACCAACTTTATTTTTTATTTATTTATTTATTTATTTATTTATTTATTTATTTATTGCAGGACCAGGGTTCAAACTCACAACCTTGCACTTGCTAGGCAGGTACTTGTACCATGGAGCTATCTCTCCAGCTTGCTTCCCCCCCCCCCTTTTTTTTTTTTTTTTTTTTGAGACAGGGTATCACTATTTGTGTAGGCTGGCCTCAAACTCACAGCAATCCTCCTGTCGAAACCCCCAGAGTGCTGAGATTACAGGCATGTACTACCATGCTCAGCTTCCTAATATCTTTAAATATAATTTGCATTTTTAAAAATATGAAGCTCTGTGGCATCAAGTTTTGTTTCCTACTCCATTGGGGTTTTATTTTCAGTCAGTGTCTTACTATGAATTATGAAGCCTGGGTATATCCTTCAACTTGTAAGGATTCTTCTGCTTGAGCCCCTTGAGTGCTAGGTTTACCTGTGTCCACAGGCTTCAAGTGCCACTGCACTAGTAATTCCTCGGTACTCTTGAGGCATTTGTTAGCCATGTTTTCTTCTGTGGGAAGTCACTGTGGCAATTTTAGGGGCTGGATTCTTATAAAATGTTTAACCACTTTCAGTGTTGCATCTACTGAGGGGATGTTCTTATGAACTTGAGGAGTGTGTGCTTTTTCTAATCCAAGCATCTTGATTACATGTTTTTCCCAATGCAGTCGGTCTTCTTATTGTACTTTTTATTCTGGTAACAACATGCAGTTTGTGAGGGTGTTGTGGATCGCCGCCATACTTTTCATGAACTTCAGGTGAAGGCTGAAAGACATTATTTGAAATTCTTGATTTGGTAACTTTGTGATGAATCAATTCTGTACCCATTAACGATTCCACATGTTTTGTCACAGTCTGTAGCCTGCCTGGGGGATTGTGAACCACTGAACACAACATCCCTGCCATAGTGTTGTAATTATTTGGCTTTTGAGGTTGTAGGAAGCAAACAGATCTACTGGTGAAATGCTCTGGAAAACAACAGGTTCTCCCCTTCTCTGGTGCAGTGCTCGCTAAACATCCTCTGTGCCTTTTAATTGCAGAATTGAGACCATTCACATTGTAAGTTGGTAGCAGAAGGTAGTTATTCCTCTCATTGTATTATTTTACTGCTGATTTTCTTTTGCAAAGCTCCTCATCCCACCAGATGTATTCATTCTGTTTGAGTTATTGCCATTGTTGGCTTTATTGTCTCTTTTTAGGATTCTTGAGAGTTGTTTGTAGTACTGTTGTGATGCTCATGAATTTCTTAAGGTTTTAGTTTTCATGAAAATAGCTTATTTCTCTATCACTGTTGAAGAAAATTTTTGAGAGAAACATAGCTGGGATTGGTTGATTTTCTTTTGGGACTTAAAGTACTTCACAAGTTCTGTTTTTCTAGGTTTATATAGAGAAGTTTCATACAGTTGTACACAATTCATTGTCTTCCTTTAACAATTTTTATGCTTTTGTCGCTCTGATGGACCTGTGGTACTTTATTTATTTTTATTTTTTATTTTTTATTGCTTTTAATAAGAAATAACAATGTATAACAATGTGACAGTTTCAAAACACGTTAGCAGTACATTTCAATATCTGATACAATGTATATTGTTGTCCTCCTGTTAGTTATACAGAAAACAGGGTGTAGATGTTATACTTATTCAAATCATTATTGATACAACAAAGTTTATTCTCATTGAATTAAGAGAAAGTAGTTGTATACATAATCCAATGTTCAATAAACCCAGTGGGTTATTGGTAAACCTGACAATGTGAGAAGCTGTTGATTTAAGCCTTTTGTATCTCAGCATTCTGATTTAGCTTTATGTGTTATGCCTTTTTGTTAAACTTTTCTGCTGGGTGGTTAAAGGCAAGTTTAAGCAAGACCTGTATAGCAAAACATGTAACTTTTGTATCTCTCAGGGTCAGTCAAATTCCCTCAGGATTTACTTTGAAACCATGTGCAGTGCTTTGTAGAACTGTTGTGTCAGCTTCAGCCATCTGGATGTGTCACAGTCATTGATTGACCAATTTGCTCTCAGTGAAGGCCTGAGAGGATGTTTTCTTTCTAGGTGGCTCTCCTTTGGCATACTATGAATCTTCAATCCCTTTCCTCTGTAGCCCCATAATCTTCTTTACCAGAAAATTTGGGAAACCACTGAGTTATAGGATGTTGCAAAACAAGTTCTCTTATGTCCTAAATGCTCACTGACCTGGAAGGGCAAGGGCCAAAATGTTGGCTATCCTTGTAGCCCTTCTTTTTCTCTAATTTTTTGGCCCAGAAACTTATATTCTTAACCCTTCAGAAGAAAAGATTAGTGATAGTATTACTCTATAACATAGGTACTTCGGCATGACATCACTGTCTTTCTGAGAATCAAACATCTTAGACTTAACTTGGAATTGGTATTTTCTATCAATCATTGATATTGTAATAAATCTCTATAGAATGTGATAAAAGCAGTTACACATTTTTACACATTTAGAAATCTAAGTATATACAAAATTGTAGCCGATAAATCCTATGGCATTTTCCTAGTCTTTTACTCTCATTAAATACCCTTTATGGTTTTCTAGTGCTATTTTTTAAATATGAGGTTCCATTCCTAGCTCAAGCTTTCACTGAACTCATAATGTAGTTCAGGATGGCCTTGAACTCATGGTGATCTTCCTTCCTCAACTTTGTAAGTGCTGTGAGTATAGGTGTGTACCACTATGGCCAACTGGTACTCTAAGTATAATGGAGCTCAAGTGGTTCTTTTTTGGTTGTGACTATTTTGGAATGTATATATGATACTTATTTTTATGTTTGTTTCTTTTCCTATACAGTATCACCTCAGTTCATTAAGTTAATTTATTTTAAAATTTTGAAAAAATGACCGTGTTTATATATTTTGCAGTAAATATTGTTGTGGCCATCTTTCTGCCTAATGCAAAGTTTTCGAAGAAAAGGAAAATTCAGACAAATGCTTTTTTCTGTGAACCAAATTGTTGGCAAATGAAATAATTCATGAACTGAGATACCATACTTCTTCCATTATTTCTGTGAGCATTGTTTTTAAAACCATTTCTGTTATTTTCTTATTTTTAAAATTACTCTTAGGTTAATCTTCTTTGTAACATCTAGCAGCTATTTGATTTACTTTCTGTCTTCTTGTTTTGGTTTTAAAGTAACTTGGAGTAGCTGGTCTTTAAAGGCACCATTTTCTTCCAGTTCTGAACTTTTAGCTTCACATTCACTGATTTTCCTGTCGATATTTTCCAGGTAATTCTTAATCTCATGCATTTCCTATGGAAACCTTTTCATGGATTCTAATTTCATGTCTAACTAGTTGTTGACATTCATATCATTTTGTGTAGGTCATGTTTGCCTATTAATTCATCTAGCTTTGAAATAGTATCTTCTGAAATCACCTGGATCATTTTGATTATTACTTCCATTACTTGTATCTTTTGTGATCCTGCTGAGTTCTCTCTCTCTCTCTCTCTCTCTCTCTCTTGTATTTCTGGTGAAGAGCCTACAGGATGTTAAGGATATCAATACGAGATCAGACTCATAATGATTCACCTGTTTACAGCCTCCCAAGAGCTGCGATTACAGGTTTACGCCACTGTGTCAAATCTCAACTGCCATCTCCATGCACCCCAGGGACTGAACCTCTGGTCCTTGTGTCTTCTTGCAGGTGCTTTAATCTGCTGAGCTATTTGGCTGGCCCAGAGTTATCTCTTTGGTCTGCTTTTTTAACCTCCTCTGTTATCCTTTCAGGTAATTCTAGTGTATTAATTATGCTATTTTGCCTTTCCCTCAGTGGCCCTGGCTGGACTTATGGGATGTTGGGAATTTTGGGAGGCATCTTGTTGTCTTTTGTTCTTATATTCTTAGTTTTTTTTTAAATCTATTTTATTTTGTTCTGAGATTTGTGAATTTTGGTAGTGTAAAGTCATTTTATGAGAACATAAAGGTTTCGTTAGTTGTTCATGATGTGCTTTAGAGGTTGCCAAAATCTAAAGGTTGGACTACCTTGCTTAGTTTGGGAGGCAAGGTGGTAGCCCAATGCCAAGTTCACTTGGAATGTACTCTAGAATTGTCAAAATGACAAAGGTAGTCTCAGCGTTGGCTTACAGAGAAGCAGCAGCAATTATGTGACCCTGGCAATATCAAGAAAACCAGCTACAGTAATATTCAAGACAAATTGATTATTAATATAACATAAGCAATTATGTACTACCTTTAACCCTAGAGAAGGTATCCATATTTATGATATTATAAACATTATGTCAACCCAGGTACTGAGTTATAGCTATTATATAACAAATGTGAAGCTATATCTCCAGTACTGCTAAAGGAATATTCAAGAGTAATTTTATAGAGCTAAGTAACTATTGAAACTCAATAAAGCCTTATGGTTATATCATTAAAGACATAAGGTTTGGAAATAGGGAATGCAGAGGAAAAATTGAAATCTTAAGCTATATTAGTTGAGAAAGAAGAGGAGTGGTAGGTAAGATCATATTGGGCAGTATAAGAAAGTTTGTAGAATTAAGTAAAAATAAAGGAAAAACTGATGAATAATAAAAGATAAAAGAAAAAGGTGAAATGATGCATAGAATGATGCATAGAAAAGAGAAACATTAAAGAGAGAAAAATTAAAAATGAGAAGACGAAAAAGCAAAGAGATAAAGAAAAATAGAAGCAAGAAGGACAGTAGAAAAGTTACCCAAACCCCAACAAGCTGGTAAAGAAGGAAAGAAGAAAAAAGGAAAGAAAGCTAAATTTAAAACAATGCTTACCTCCCCTCCCTTCTTCTTTTTTTGGTGCAGTACTGGGGATTGAACTCAGGACTTAGCGCTTGCCATGCAAATGCTTATTTTACTGAGCTATCTCCCTGGCTGTCTCTGTGCTTTTGAATGTGTGATTTTGTTTTGAGATTTACTGTTTTGGAGAAGCATCCAAGTCAAGACATGTCCCTGCTCATGCTGGTAGATAAAAAGAGTAGTCAGCCACCCTGGTCTGTCCTGGATGCACGCAATATGATTAGGCTGAGGACACGAACATGGCAATTTTCATATCTAGAGCAACTCAGTCTGGGCCTAGCTTCTGGGTATGGCTTATGGCCAATGTCCTTTAGCTCAAATCCCTTAGAGGATCTCTTTCCAGCCTGGCTATGTTCCCATGACCATGGCTTGCTTCTGTGGCTGTCTCCTACCCAAGTACTGTGAGAATGTACAATTTGGAGCCTAGAAGCAAAGCCATCCCATGGCTTCTGTGAGTCATGGTTTGATACATTTAACCTTCCCTGGAATGCTGTGTGGCCAGGCACTCTCTCCAGGGATATCGCAGGCTCTTGGACTGAAACCACTCACCTGTGGTTGTCTGTTTATCCAGGACTTTGGAGAAAGTGCAGCTTGTTCCTTTCCTTCTCTGCATTATTTCTTCTCTTCTCTGAATGTTTTAACTTTCCTATCAGATCCTTCGTGATTCCTGGGTATCTATTGCTGTCTTATTTATTTTTTTTTTTTTTCTGCCCACAGTTGTTTTCCAACATCTGGATTCCAAATCTTGAAGAGCTTGAGCTATTATGCTTACTAATCTGCCATCTTAACTCTTTTCATAGTTAAATTATGAAAAAGTGTGATCTTAGAATTAAGAAAAGAAGGCAAATAAAATAGAGGTAACTATACCACTTCCTAGTGAGGTGATCAGTCGGGCACAGTGGCTAGTAAATCAAGTCTGTCCTGATAGCCTTTGTTCCCTTTAAGGAGATATGTATGTTTATCCATAACTGCTTTGATATATTTTATTTCAGTTTGTAAACACCAAAATCCAAGAACAACCAATCTAATTGACCAGTGTTATGGTTTATATCTAGAAATAGCTCCACAGTTTCACCCTCTCACTCTCACTACGTGGGACTTTTCAGAGATGGTTGGATCCAGGGTGTGTGATACTGGGATTAAGGGTGTGTGATGAATAAATTGGTCTAGCATAGTGCTGGTCCTATATAATGGAATTCCCAACCTGGATGTGGGTAGCACCAACCAAAAGGTGTGCAACCTGAATAGAATATAAAGGTAGAGAGACAAAGGAAGCTGGTGGCTTGCTCTCTTCTGATGTCAATGTCAAGGACTGTTTTTCCTCTGCAATATCCTTTGCCATGTTGCCCTGCCTTAGAGCCAGACAACTATGGACTGAAACATCTATAGACTATGAGCCAAAGTAAACCTTTGTTCCTTTAAATTGTGGGTCATGAATAGTTTGTCCCAGCAATGAGATAAGTAACTAAGGAACTCAGTTAACAAAAAATACAGAAACAAAATGCAGATCTCTAGTCATACCTTAAAATGAGTTTATATTTTCTGCTACCATTAGAATTTTATTTAGCATAGAAATTAAATAAGACGGTGACATAGTTACTTTTCTTCCTAGAAAGTTAACACTTACTATTGGAAGTTTAAAATATATAATGTATATTAAGAGCAATCATGTATACTTTTCTTATCTCTTTGAAATACTACATATGTACCAAAAGAGAAGGAAAGAAAATCAAAAGTTCTACTTTGTGTTGTTTAGTAAAAATAGTGTATATATAGAATAAATGTGGCTGTTTCTCTAGAAATGATTGGTTATCCTAGAAAGGATTTATATATAAACACAATTCCTATTATTTCTACTTTGTAAATTGCAGAAGAGTTATAAGCACAAAGCAAAGAACTTTTTTCCTCATCTTTTTATAAGTAAATGACTGATTTAATATCTCATTATTTTTTATTACTTATTGGTGTATTTCCTGTAAATAAAAACATTTACCTGTGTCCTCAATATAACTATGACAAAACCCAGAAAATTTATGTTGATATGATACTACTATTTAATTTGTTTTACTCTTTATTTTAGTGATTTTTTTATAGCAAAAGAATCAAGTACTGAATTTCATGTTACGTTTAGTTGACAAGTCTTTTGGGTTTCTAAAATTCTGGAAAAGTTCTTTCAAGTCTTTCCTTTACCTTCATCTTTTTGACACTTTTAAAGATTGCAGGCCAGTGATTCTGTAGAGTTCCCAGGAGTTTGGATTTGTCTAGTGTTTCCTTATGATTGAATTCAAGATGAGCAGCTTTGACAGAAATATCATACAAGTTACTCTATACTTTTCCCCTTGCATCATATCACACCTTAATTACTTCCATTTCTGATAATGTGACAGTGTGATCACTTGATTAAACAAGGCAGTCTCTGTCAGTCTCCTCTATGGCTATTCTTTTCTTTTATAATTAGCAGTCTTTTGTGGAGAGGTAGTCTGAAGTTATGAAAATATTATGTTCTTAACCAACTTCAATAAATTTATATATATTTACTTATATCATATGGACTTATTTATGTATTTACTTATATGGACTTTTTATTTTATTCGATAGATTTTTAATATATATATATATATATATATACATACATATATATATGTACACACACATCTATATATATGTGTATATATATATATTTTTTTTTTTCCTCCAATGCTAAAGATTAACCCAGGACCTTGCAAAATCTATCACTGAGCCTTACTTCTGGGTGTGCCATTTATTTGTAGCCAAAATGTTTCTCGGATTTTGCTAGTGAATGTCTTTCTTTGTTGTTGTGTGTGTGGTTGGCCATTGAACACATGCTGTTCTTATGCTGCTTGGGTTCTGATATCAATATAAAGATTTCCTTCTTTCAACAGTTAGCTGTTGAAAACTCTTACTTACCTATTTAGGAGCTAGAACTCTGCTGTGAGCCAAGCAGAGGAAGTCTATCCCTGCTTTCCTTGCTGGCACAGCTATATAGCTATATTCTTACTCAGTCTGCCTAAAGGCTTTTGTACCTGATCTTTGGAGAAGAGAAGTGAAAAATGAACTTTTGCTTTCAATGTCTACCTTTGGTGCCTTTCCAAGATCTTCAATAATACACACAAACTTTTTAAAAGTATATGTTTTCATGTACTTTATACTATCTACCTTAGTGTTGTTGATACAAAAATGAACAAGACATAATTATCTACTTCAGTGGTATAAAATCTGGCAAGGAAGATAATACATATATATCTATCTATATCTATATCTACATCTAATCTATAGCTATATCTCTATATAGCTGAACTTATCCATGCTAGTGTTTTAACAGAAGAATGAGAACAGAGGCATAGAAGGATCATTCTGTCACTATTATGAGAAAGATATCATATTTAAACTCATAGAGGGCATTCTGTGATACAGGAATAGTGTAGATAAAGTCAGGCTTAACCAAAACTGTGAAATCATTGAGAAGAACAAGTGGTTGGGTTCTGTAAATCAATGGAAGGAGTCAAAAGCATGAACTTATGTGAAGATAAAATCAAGAAGAAGAAAAATCAGGGAAGAAGAATTTTGAATGTTGTTATGGTTTATATCTGGTTGTCCTCCCAAAGCTTCATGCAATCATGGGGCAGGGACTTCTAGAGTTTGAGACTTGATTCGTGATCCCTGGGATAATGTGTTTTAGTACTGATGGGGTTATGGGTCTAAATACTTTTGGGATTATAGGTGTAGCCTCAGGTCAATAGGCTGAGGCAGAGAGCCTGATGTATTACAGAGAGAAATAGACTTGCGCTATTGCTCTCTGCTACCCTGGTTGTTCTGTTGCTTCTGTTGCAATTGTTGCTGTTCTGCCGCCATGAACTGGATGCTCTCTGTCTGTTCCACTGAGCCTTGGGCCAGCCGAATATAGACTGAAACCTCCACAAACTGTGAGCTAAATAAACTTTTCCTTCCTTCATTTTGAGTTGGCCCAGCAATGAGAGAAAATTAACTAAGACAAATGTCATGTTAAGGTTTAAGTATTGTATATTGAATTAGATTTGCATTGTAGAAAGATAACTGAAAAGACTGTAGAAGAAACTGGAATTACCTAAGAGATCAAGCAGAAGGATATTGTCTAACCCTTTTGCTTTTTGGCTAAACAAAAGGTATAGGATTCTGGCTACATTAAGACCTCCAGCAGGTAAAGATGAAGGAATTTGTGTTCTAGGCATCTAAGACAGTGATCTGTGGGTAACTGGATCTCCACAAAAAAATATAGTCATCACCTTACAGTATTCGCTGAATTTCTTAGTGTGAATACTCTTTCCATGCCCAATTTTAAACTGTCAAGATCTCATTACTTAACACTTTGGAAGAGATTAAAAAGGCCAGGTCTCTCCAGCTAGCATAAGTAAGCCATTGCTCACAGCTGGAAGATGGTGAAGAGTTTTCCCATGGGAGGGAGGAATGCCAGTGTGATCTCATAGGATACGAGTCAAAATTGTGAGTTTAGAGAACAGTTAAAAGACTACTCTGTTCCAGGCCTAACTGAGTCCTTTTATGGCAAGCCAGGCATCTGCCAGCATGGGTCTGAGGGAAGTTCTGATCCAGGGAGGAATAATTCTGAGTTCTGGTTCTGGTTTCTTACACAGACAACATGAGTGTCCATTTGTGCCATTGATAGAGCACTTGTGCAGAGCAGGCCAAGGAGCATTAGAATCAAGAAGGAGCACTTGTGAGGTCTGTAGAAAACCTACAGATGAAAAAAAGCACTTGGCTCTGGCAGGAAGCAGCTTTTGGATGATTTCAAGTCCCCTGGCCAGCTATGATCCCAGAGCCTCCCTATTGGTATACTGACCTATCAACACCCTAGGCCTTCAGGGTGATTTCTTCTGTAATACTTCCACTTTCTTCTTTGTGTTACGCTTCCTCCAAGACAAAGAGAAGTTACTAGTTTGAAATAGGGGGTAAGAAAATAATAATAGCCCATCATACTTGGGAAGCCACACCTCTAATTTTTACAGTCACTGCTCCAACTGCTTTCTGTGTCTTAACTTGCTATTCATCACTTAGCATCATCCCACTTTATAGGTGAGGATATTCAACCACAAAGAGAGGAAGTAACTTGAGGTTGCACGGCTTATAATTGTGAGGCTGTGGAACGAATCACACTTGGAGTATGGCTCTGGAGCTTGTATTCTACAGGATTTCCTACTTCGCTTCACTGGGAAAGGGGCAATTGAGTGCAGGACAAAGTATTGGTATTTAAAAAAATATCCTCGACAGCACAAATTAGGTAATTGCAGACCTTGGCATATAATAGATGTTCAATACTTTTTTTTTGATAAAGAAATGGAGTACCTCCCTGACATCACTTATTTTTATTTATTTATTTATTTTTTTACATTGAGAGCTTTATATTATACTTCTGTCTTGCTTTTTGATTTTAGGTTTTTCAGAATAAAGAAGATGATCTTTATTAGTATATTCTAGTTTTTCAAATAAGAATTTGAGAAGCATGGAAGAATATGTCTAGCTTAATCTTCAAAACACTGTCAAATCTTTTTCTCTATTTTTCTCTAACATGGAGCTCTGCGCCCAGCAGGAAGGCTCAGTGGTCTAAAGTGCCTGCTTAGGAAAGCTTAGGCGACTGCAGGGACCGAGGTTCGATCCCCAGCACCACATGCTGCGCCAGCCCTGCCCTCAGGGCAGGCTGAGCCGGCCATAAAAATAAATAAATAAACAAACAAAAGTTCTGAAACAAGAAAAAAAAAATAAAAAATTCTAAAAAACAAAACAAAACAAACAAACAAAAAATACCATGGAGCTCTTTATCAATAGATTTCCAGCTGATTATTCATTTACAATGGCTCTTCTTTTGACTCAGCGTTCACAAAGCAGCCTTGAGCGTTACTGTGGAGGTTTTGCTTAGTGACAGCCAGAGCCCTAGCAATCACTTTCGTCTTTGTACAACATCCATATATCGTGCCTCAAACAAGTGCTCTGGGATCTGTCTTTACCCTCCTCAGAGCTTATTGTATCAAAAAAGTCTGGTTTTTGAAAGAAGTCAAGAATGTATTGTTCCATCTTTATGATGAGAGGCAGATCCCCCATTAAAAGAAAAAGTGTACATTCTGAAAGGTTGAGTATGTTGGCACTTAAAAGGGAATTCCAGCTGGTTAATTTAGGGTGCTGAAAAAAAGAACTGGTGTAAGAATGTTTTCTGGCTGTAGGCCCACAACATTTCAGACTGATTGTGAACTGCAGACATTTTCGTCACCTTAGGGACTTTGTCTTTTAGTACTGTGTTGCCTGCAACTAGAAAGTGAGTGAGATTATGCAGGTTGGCCCTGCTATTGTAGCTGCATTCATGAAAAGATGGCCTCATGCTCACAAACATAGTAAAAGCAAAATATAGATTAAAAAAAATATTGCATCTAAAGATTTTCCTTTTATGTTTAAGAAATTCTGAAGATATGGGAAGTGCTTTATTTAAAACAAACTTTAAAACATTGTTCATTTCTTGTGTTGGTCTTCTAGTGGCTTAATAAAAACAAGAAAAAATATATAGATGGATTTCCTGTAGGTCAGGGTAACTGTCCAGAGCAGTTATCTTCCATGTGATTACTCCGTGATTCAGACTGCTTTAATCTGGTTGATCTACCAACTCCATACGAGACGGATTTTCATGGATGAAGTCAAAGGGAACCCAAGTTCTGTACAGAGTTTTTTCATGGCTTCCGGCTGAGCATGACACAAATGACTTTTGCCCCTATTTCTTGGCCAGAAGCTGTCTTACCGACCTGAAGGTGTCTGGGAAGCAGTCTTATATTTGCTCAGAAAAAAGATAAATGCTGTGGATGACCATTAATAGCAGCATGTTGTCTGTTTATGCTCATCAGACATTAGCATAGTTCAATTAGCACATAATCCAAATAAGTATGTAGAACTCTCAAATTTTCTATAACCTATAAAAACTTAGAAAGTGACATATCTTCCATCATGAAACACATCACTTGTTTCTACAAACTATGGAGGATTCCTCACATGAATTTCCTTTCCCTTATAATTTCTTTCTTTTCTCAGTTTTCTTTCCCACCATTTGTTCAAATGTGTGCTCATGTCTTTAGGTGCAGTATCGATTCCTTTTGGAGCAGTGGTAGCTCTAAGAGCATTCGTCAGTACCTCCACATTTGAATTATTTTAATCTTAAATATTCTTTGCATTAGTGTCAAGGCATTTGGAATTGAATGATGGAGTTGTCCTTAGTGCCATTGGTACACTCCGTGGCTTCTCCTGCTTGGGTGTAGTGTTTATTTTTTCTGTTTATAACCCTCAGGACATGGCTATCTAGTGTTCAAAACATGTATAAGGATGATTGGAGCAGGGATTAGTGTTGCAGAGATCCAGTTTTAATTTATTATTTATTATATTCTTTTTTTTAGTTTATTCTATTCTTAACACTTCTCACTGTTTTATATAAATTCAAATTTCTGTTTAGTATATTCCTTTTTCATGGAGAACTCCCTTAATACCTCTTGCTGTGTGGATCTACTGACAATAAATACTTTCAGTTATTTTTTCAAAAGTTTTTATTTCCATTTCCTTTTTGAATTTTTGGTAGGGAATGGAACACTGGATTAACAGTTTTTAGCATTCTAAGGTTGTTATCTAATTGTGTCTTGCCTGTGATTTCTGTTAAAAAGTTCACTGTACATTTTCCTTACTCTATTTATAGTTAATACAAATACAAAGGTCTGAAATTTTGTCATTTCAAAAAAGTGAAAATGTAGCTTTTACCACTTTATAGAAGCTATCAAAAGGCAAAAGATTCCAGACTTAGAAACAAACTTTGTCACTATTCATGATGTAGCAAGGAGCATGAACACCATTCTACATGCCTCAGTGTGCCTTCCAGGTTTTCCACATGCAAATGGGCCCACATGGGTCACATTGTGGGATGGTAGCACTGAGCTCAGGTAGCTCAAAAATTTTTAGAAGAGAATAAATACAGGAAAAATTGCCAAAAAGAATATATACTGTATAATTTGGATAAATATACTGCCAATTTTTGCTTGTATTTTGAAAGGAATAATTAATGCTTAAATTTTTTCTTTCTACTATTTTTCTTTTATATTTCATATAGCATTTTTCATTTTTTAAAACTCATTTTGATTGTTTATATCTGATAACCTAAACAATTAATTTGAAGATAACTTCATGTGACACAGCAATCATAGTTGAATCCTTATTACTTTAGAGGAATTTTGTGTCATTTTTAATGCTGTTTTTAAATTATTATTTTGTATTGTTTAAAAAAATGACAGAATTTCACAAATAAACTAGAGACCATACTCAGAAGTGAAATAAATCAGACCCACATGTGCAAACATCATATTGTCTTGCTAGTATAAGAACCTGAATAGCAAGGATGCTGGAGCATCTCTTTACCTATAAAAACCTCGAGTTTATGATTTTTATAGTTCAGTAATATTCCATATCAAAACTTCCTTATTCATTCTTCAGTGCATAGGCATTTAAGTTTGCAAGATTATCTATGACAAATTGTGCTGCTCTAAATGTGGGTGTTCAGGTATTACTATGGCATGATGCTTTCAGTTCTTTTGGAAAAATCCCAGGAGTGGAAGAGCAGCTTGAATTGGGATCTCCAATCTTAGCTTTTTGAGAATCCCCACACTGATTTCCATAGTGGTTATACCAGTCAACATTCCCACCTCACAACCCTTCCAGAACTTGCTATTCGTTGACTGCTTGATGATATCCATTCTTTCTTGGGTGAGATGGAATCTCAGTGCTGTTTTAGTTTGCATTTCACAAATGGTCAATGATATAGAATTTTTTTCATATATTTATTTGCAATTTGTATTTCTTCATCTAAGTGTATATTCACGTCAGATGCCTATTTTTGTATTGGGTCTTTGAATTTTGGAGAACTGACTTATTTAATTCTTTATATGTTCTAGACAGAAATCCTTTGTTTGAAGGATAGTCAGCTAAAATTTTTCCCCATTCATGGGTTTCAGTTTACTCTGTTTGTGATTTGTTTTGATTTGCAGAAACTTTCACAAAGATGAGAGCTCAGCTGTTGAGTCTTGGAAGTATTTCCTGTGCAGTTTAGTTTTTGTTCATGAAATCCCTTACATCCTTAAAATCTCTAGCTACTTTCTCTTCCAGTAGATTTAGTGTTTCTTTTATAACACTTAGATCTTTGATCCATTTTGTCATTTTATTTTAGTGCATGGTGGTAGATAGGAGTCTAATTTTAGACATCTACATGTGAAAAGTCTGTGTTCTCACCACCATTTATTAAATAGGCTATCTTTTTTCCAGTGAATGTATGGCCTTTTGGTCAAAGATAAGGTGGCTAAGTGCCTCTGTAATTGTGTGCCTCTGCATCTTCTAATTTGTTCCTTTGATCCTCATGTCTGTCTTTATGCCACTACAATATTGATTTTATCATAGTAACTTCATAGCATAATTTCAAGTCAGGAATTTTGAGGCACCTTGCCTTTCCTTTGTTGCTCAGGATTACTTTTATATTCTATATAGTATTTCAGATAAATTTTAGGAATGCTTTCTTTAGGTCTGTGAGGTATAATAGTGGCATTTTAATTGGGATTACATTGAGTCTGTAAAATAATTTTTGATTTATGGTCATTTTCATAATGTTTGTTCTCTTTATCTAGGAGCAAGGGATGTCTTTCCTTTTTCTGAAATTCTTTTTGATTTCTGTTTTTCAGAGTAATTTTGCCTGGATAAATCTTTTACTTCTTTTGTTAGATTGATTCATCAATATTTCATTTTCTGGGATGCCATCGTGAAAGGTATACTTTTCATAATTTCTTTCTCAATGTGTTTGTTGTTTGTGTTTAGAGGTGTTATTAATTTTTCAGTTTTGACTTTGTATCCAGTTATGCTACTGAATTTGGTTTGGTTATTGAATCTTCAAGACTCTTGGTGGAATTTGGGGATCTTTTATGTACAGTGTCATGTCATCTGTGAGTAATGATAATTTCATTTCTTCCTTTCTAATCATTATTCTTTCTCTCTCTTGTTTAATTGCTCTGGCTAGTGTACTGAGAACTATATTGAACAGAAGTAGTGACATTGGACATCTTTGTCTTTTTTCTGATTTTAATGTGAAGGCTTTCAATTTTTGTCCATTTGGTATGATGTTTGCTGCTGGTTTGTTATACATGGCTTTTATCAGGTTCAGGTAAAGACCATGTGTTTCAATTTTCTAGTTTTTTTTTTTTTTTTTTTTTCATCATGAATGAGAGTTAGATGTTATTAAAGTCTTTTTTCTGCATCCTTTGAGATAGTCATTTTATTTTTGTCTTTGGTTCTGTTGATGTGGTATATTACATTTATTTATTTGCATACATTGAACCATCCCTGCATTCTTGGGATGGATCCCACTTTCTCATGATGTATAATCTGCTTAGTGATTTATTGCATTCTGTTTGCTAGTGTTTTATTGAAGATTTTTGCATCTATGTTCACTAGGAAGATTGTCCTGTGGCTAATTTTTTGGGTTAAGTCTCTCTGGTTTTGTTATCAGAGTAATACTTGCTTCCAGGAATGAGTTTGGGAGAACTGCTTTCTTTTCAATTTCATTGCAGACTCTGCAATCAGTTGACGTTAAATCTTCTCTAAATTTCTTGTAGAATTCATCTGGGAATCAGTTGGGTCCTGGGATTTTCTCTGTTAGTATATTTTTGGTTACATTTTTAATTTCATTGACTAATATTGGGTTATTGAGAATTCTTATATTTTCTTGATTCAGCTTTGGTAGTTCATATGTGTCTTAGTTTCTCTTGTTGCTGGGAAAATACTCAACACTCAAAATGAAAGAAGGATAGCTTTAGCTCACAGTTACAGGAGGTTTCAGTCCATACTCAGCTGGCTCCATGGCAGTGCCACATATGACAGAAAACTACCTTTCATGGCAGTGAGCAAAGAGCAAGAGAGCAAAAGGAGAGGTAGCAGCAGCTCAAGCAGTGAACTTCTCTTCCTTCCTTACATTGAAATGCAAATCACCTGCCTCAGAGGAGGCACAGCACCCACACCCACAGTAACCAATCACAAATTCCAGAAGCCACCCTATGACTACATGAGGTTTTTGGGGGGACACCTATACACAACCATAAATAAATAAATAAATAAATAAATAAATAAATATATATATATATATATATTTATTTATTTATTTATTTTATTTTTTTATTATTTATTTATTTATTTATTTTTTTAGGAGTTTGTCTCTTTCAACCTGTGAGAAAAAAAAAAAAATTTAGAAGTATGTATTGATGATCTGCTGAATTTCTAAAGGGTGTGTGGTTGTTTCACCCTTTTGATTCTTTATTGTATGAATTTGAATTTTTCTTTCCTTTTTTGGTAAAGTTGGCCAGGTGTTCATCAATTTTATTTATTTTCTCAAATAGTCAACTCTTTGATTCATTAATTTTTATATTGATTTATTTGTCCTCATTGTGTTAATTTCTGCTGTGACCTTTATAATTTACTGCCTTATTTGGGTTTTCAACTTGTCTTACTCTTCTCTTTCTAGGGGCTTGTGATACAACATATTTTGGCTCTTTCTGTTTTCCTGATGTGAGAATTTACTGCTATCTATCTTCCTCCTAAGACAGCTTTCATTATATTCCACAGGTTTCAGCAAATTGTTATCTGCATCTTCTTTTGATTGTAAATATTGTTTAATTTCTTTAATTATATCTCTGGCCCATTGATTGTTCATGACTGCATTAGTTAATTTCCATGTGTTTATGGAGTTTTTGTGATTTCTTTTATGACTAATTTTCAGTTGCATTTCACTGTGGTCAGATAGTATGTATGAGATATTTCATTTCCTTTGCATTTACTTAAGCATGATCTATATGCTCGTATATGGGTCTATGTTAGAGAATATCCTATGTATGGCTGAGAGTGATGTATATTCTGATGTGTTTGATGGAACACTATAAGGTGCAGTAAATCCATTTCTTGCCGGGCGTGTGGTGCACGGCTGTAATCCCAGCACTCGGGAGGCTGAGGCAGGAGGATCAGTGAGAGTTAGAGACCAGCCTGGGCTACAAAACTGAGCTCAAGGCCATTCTGAACTGTACAGCGAGACCCTGTCTCAAAAAAAACAAAAAAAAATTCATTTTTTCATAAGCTTGGTTCAGTTCTGTTAACTTTTTGCTGATATTTTATCTAGTTGCTCTATCCCTTTGTGACAAATAGACATTAATATCCTCCACTGAAATCGTGCTGTTGCATATTTGTCTTTTCTTTTTTTATTCACTCTTTTTTTTTTATGATCAGTTCAGCTCCCCCGAGTTCAGGGCCGGCGCAGCATGTGGTGCCAGGGATCGAACCACGGTCCCTGAAACCACCCAAGCTTTCCCAAGCAGGCGCTTTAGACCACGGAGCCATCCCACCAGGCCCTATTTGTCTTTTTATGTCTATCAATATTTGTCTTATATAGTCAGGTGCTCCTCAATTTGGTACATTTTTTATGATTGCCATCTCTCCCTCTTACAATTTTCCCATAAGTGGCCTTCTTTGTCTCATTTGATCATGTTTGGTTTGAAGTTCACATTATTTGCAAACAGAATAGCTGCTCCTGTTTTTTCTTTCTTTCTTTTTTTCTTTTTTCTGAATTCTTATCATATGTAGTATTGTTTTCCATCCATTGACTTTCATTCTGTGGAATAACTTTTGACTTAATTGTTTTTCTTATACAGTATTTTGTTAGATCTTATATCTTGATCCATTCTGTCAATATTTCTTTTGATTGGTGAATTTAGGACATTTACATTGATCATTATAAATAATATGTATTGGCTTATCTTTGTTATGTTATTTTGCTACTGTAGGTTTCTGACTTTCCCCTCTGTTTGTTTTCTCTGCTTGCTAGTTCCTATCTATTGTTGTTCTTGAAGCTCTGGTTGTTTCTGTCTTTTTCTAGAATATCTGTCAGTAACTCTTGGTGGGATTGGTTTGATGGTCATGATTTTCTTAAGTTGTTATTTGTCATTGAAGTGTTCTATTTCTCCATTAGTTTTTAAAAATATTTTTTCAGGTATGTTAATCTGAGATGGAAATTGTTTTACTTCAGGACCTGAAATACTTCACTAGAACTTTCTTCACTTGATGGTTTGTGTTGAGAAATCTGCCATGATTCTGCTGGGCTTTCTATTATAGATGATCTGCTTTCTCTAATGGCCCTTAACATTCTATTTCTTTGCTGAATTTCTCAGATCTTGATTACTATGTGTGTATATGTAGATTTATTTTGATTATGGCTAACTGGAGATCTATATACATTACTCATGTCAGTTTTTTTTCTCATGCTTGGAAACTTTTCTGCTATAAATTCTGCAAATAATCTCAAATATCCTTTGTGTTAACTCCTGCTGTTTTATTGGTACTTATCAAGCTTATGTTGTTTTTCTTCACATCATCTTGCAGCTGCTGAATTGTTATTTCATAGTTTATTGTTATTTCTAAATGATCTTTGCTTTCTTGATCATTAGTTGCAATGCTGTCCTCAAGGTCTAAAAGTCTGTCTTCAGTTTCATTCAAACAGTTTTGCCATCTCTCAATGGAGTTGTTAATACCTGGGTATCTATTTGAATCTGTTTCATTATTTCCTGTAGTGTTCATTCAATATTCACATCATTCTTCTTTTTCTCCTCTATTTTTTAAATATATGTCTTCTTTATATGTACTGGGCAATTCTTTCATGATTGTTATTTTTTTTCGCTGAGACATTGTTTCTGATATGATTTCTTTTACAGTGTGATTTCTACCTTAGATAGAGTTGTTTCTTTAGTTGAACGCTATCACTTCAGAAATTTCAGATGTGTGGCTTCTACGTTTTTCTATGTTCTCATCTCCTCTGTTTGTCTTGTGTGGGATGAAGTTTTGAAATTTCCTTTTGCTCCTTTGTACTGACATTTTTTTTCATATTCCCAGTGTTTACCTGGGCTCATCAGTGAAGGCAGAGGGATAGAGTATGGACCAGCTCCCCTGACAGTGGGGTGTGGGGTAGGGTTCACCAGTTCCCCATAGGTGTCTGAGGTCAGCCTGATTTCTGTGATGGTGTGTGTGTGGTGGGATGGGTCAAAGCTGTAACATTTTTGAAATGAACAGTGTGTTGAGCCTTCATTCTTGAGAACCACTATTTCCTAAGATTATAAAAAAACTTACTGTTTGCTCTCAAAAAAGACTGTCTTTCTAGGTTTTGAGACCCTTTTATAGACAGACATTTCTGCCAAGATAGTCTTGAACAGTGGGCAATCAGTATTTAATGGGTGCCCACTTGGAACAAAAGTGGTAGAATGGGGAACTCAGCCAGAACATGTTCTTGCTGTTTTTGTTTCCTGACTGCCATGATATGAGCAACTGTGCTGCAACATTCTCTTCTGCGATAATATTTCTTCCTCAGAACTAGCCAGCCATGGACTACTGAAACCTCTGAAATTGTGAGCCAAACATAAACGTCCTCCATCGAAGTTTTTGTGTTATGTTACATGGATAGAAAGCAGACTAACAAAGGAGTTAAATGAAATAATGTGTGAGGGAGTTAGCATAATTCTCATCCCTTACAAGCCCCTAATATATATATACATACATACATATATAATCTCGAACTTCACTTTAAAAAGTGGTAGCTTTTGCCACTGGAACATCAACCTTTGACAAAACAAAACAAAAAAGAGATAAATGAAGGACCATTTTGTAATGAAACACACACACACACACACACACACACACACACACACACTAGTTAGAATAGATATAGCTACTTTCTCATAGTTCAATGAGAAGAAAGATTTGTATTAATAGTGTTTAGACAACATACTATGTCTGCATCTTGTCCTCTGAACAACTACTATGAAGATAACAATATGCAGTGTATTAATTATTGAAATTGTCCTACCAATCTGTTTTGAAACTGTATCATTGCTATTTCTTTCTCATTAAAATTAATAAAAAAGTGAAAAAATGGTAGCTTTAAAAATATGTACTAATAAAAATGTAATGAAAGACTGGCCTTTGAATAGGCAGAGGAAAGAAAATGGACATGAAGGCCTGGCTTTAGCAGTGATTATGAAATATTTGTGGCATATTGAGACTGGTCCAAATAGTGTGGCTCTTCAGAGTGACAGGATATTAGCAGAACTTTAGTATGGGGTAACACAAACCACCAACATATGCTTGGGATTGTTTTGGTGCCTAAATCTTCCAGTATGTATTTTAATCAAGCTGATATTAGACCTGCCTACTTGTAATCCGTGGGCAGCTATTCAATGCATACACTTTCCAAGGTTTCCTCCCTCCCTTACTGAGGTGTGTTTCTATGTTTGTTTCCTATTAGAAGAATATACAAATTCTTAGAGTTGGAGTAAAGTGGTATACTGCTAGTGTAATACTTCAGTAAAGGGCAACTTGGAGCTGAAAAGGCACTAAACCTTTTGGAGATGATGTCAGTCATGTGCTTCAAATGCTTTCATAATTTGGGTTCTTGCTGGCCCTAGGGGGTTTACTGTCTGCTCTCATAGAGTTAGCCAGTTCATAGGGATGGAAAAGCATTCACCTGCAAGTGCTCTTTTCATTTGCAAAATAATCTAAATCACATAGCCTCAACTAGCTCTTTAACTCTCATGCCTTAGTCTGCATAAATTTTTCCAATTTAGGTACCACTGGATAGTGCACAGAATAACAAAACTCAAATGTAAAAGATATGACAACAACTTGCAGTTCTATATAAGAGTCAGTGCTTGACAGACGTCATCTCTTCCCCCTGATGAGAAGGAACATCTGATGTACCTAGCAGGAAAAAGGGCTCTTATTGTATCTGTGAATTAGCTCCATGTCTTTGTAGGATGTTGTGCTAGGAGCTGTGGGAGAATGCTGGAATGTATTACCTTACTTTCAAGGAGATTATAATTTAGGACAATTCCTATAACAAGCTGATTGTCATCAATACCCAAATACCCAAAGCACAGGAAGGTTTGTCACGATGGTTAATAAAAGCACAAGCTAGGTTTAGACCACTCTGCTATACTACAGCAAGAGTTCTTTTTTCACCGATGCTTCTTTAATGAAAAATCAAACGTTATTTTTCTTTGAAAACAAGAATCAATTTGATTAATTGCTCTCAATTCTGAAGTCAGGAAGACAACAGGAGGAGGGAGAGCTTTTCTGGCAGGGACTCTTTCCAAAGCACCAGTGTATCAAGCCTCCTTTGAAGTGAACGGAGAATGAGGGCTTCTATCGGAAAAAAAAGTTTCTGGGTATTTTAGATGTATTTAATACACTTTGAATATCTCTGTGCCTACTCATCTGTCACAGTTTCCACTCTAGGTAGGTTGGAGCCAGGCCACTTGCACTGACTGTGGTTTAGTGTACAAGCCACTCGTGTGAGTTCTGGGTTAGGTCATAAAGTAGCTGATGGAAGTTTTTCTTTGCTTTTGTTCTTGCCCTGCCTTGGCAATGGGTCTATGTGTTGGGATGTTAAGAGCATTTGTGTCTTAGCTTTCTGAATACCTGGATGGTGCAGAAACCCTGCGGAAATAAAAGGTTTGAGTTAGAAATACCTCATTATTATTGTAAGTCCTTGGGACTTGAGGTGTTAATTTTTCTCGTAGGAAAATGTATCTTCTGATTAACATGCAAAGAAATTTGATGAAAAATCTGAGACATAGACTAGAACTAAGAATAAGTGGAGACTGATAACTAAGATATCTAAATTTCAAGTTATTATTACATAATACACAGATAAGTACATAGTTAATCAAATCTTATATATTGATATATCATATCATGATATCAAATATCTATCTATCTACTATTTTAAGTAGAAATCTTAGTTTTTGTAGACAGATCTCAGGGATAAAATGAGACTTTTTAAAAACTGAAATCTTAAATTTGAGTGCATTTCTCAAATTTTCTGCTTCTTTGATGAAGTGGAGAACTTGGAGTCCTTGCTATAGTACCCAGGTATGCTGGCCCTGTGAACTGCAAGCACATGCAAGGGGAAGCCTAGCCAGTTTTACAAAGTATGTCTTGTCAGTACATGCGTTTATTTATTTATTTATTTTTTTCAGAGAGGGAAAATTCACATTATTCAGATGAGGATGTTAAGATCATTCCTTACCTCTACTTCTT
>PVJA010034514.1:0-22495 GCA_004027025.1 Myocastor coypus | reverse complement strand
AAAAAAAAAAAAAAAAAAAAAAAAAAAAAAAAAAAAAAAAAAAAAAAAAAAAAAAAAAAACAACGATAATAAAACTTTAAAAGCAGGGTAAAAGGAAAATAAAGTTGAGTCACCCTGTATCCAATATTTTTTTGTATGCCATGCTGGTTCATTTGCATGTCCTCAGAGCAAATAAAATATTGAAATATTTTGATGACTCTTGTTATGGCTAAATATAAGATATACCATGTGGTATGATACTCCTCAGTGTAGGTGAGCTACTGTCAAAAGTCAAGAGTCTAAATACGTTCAAAAGTTTTCATTATATGATTCAAAAATATCATCCTATTTTTTATTTTTTGCATTTATTGAGCGTCAGTTGCCAAAGAGCATTCACTTTGAGAGTAGGCGTATTTCCCGTCTTTTTAACTTTGTTGTCTTCTTTGTTTGGATTGTGTTTCTTATAAATGACATAATATTTTGATTTGATTAAGTTATCTAACAGTCATTAAATTAGGGATATGAACAAGTACAGGTTTTAGACAAAGTTTAGTTTATTGCAGGCTGGCAATACTGCTCAGTGGCAGAAGAACCTGCCTGGCAAGCACGGTGTCCTCAGTTTGATTCCTAATATAAAAAAATAAATGAATAAAGACATATTAAGTTTATAATATGAAATTTGTGGCTTTAAGCTATGTATTGCTTATTGCCTTTCCAGTGTTACTATCACATATTTGTCTCAGAATTAGCAAACAGAACTTTATACTTCTCTGCCTAAACTTTGCGTTAAAGACTATAAGTAACAGAATGCAAGAAAGGACATGAAGTATACTCTTGTGTTAATGATGAGGTTGAAATATTTGGAGAACTGTTAGCAGACTTAGCCTTCTATAGCTAGAAACTTTATGACATATAAACCAACATCTTTGTTTAGCATAGCAAAACATTTTTTCCTCCATTAGCAGCTTCAACTTGGCAAAATCTCTGTCTGATGCTCAACCATAAACAAAAATTATTACAAACGTTTGGAAAGTTATGATTTATTGGCTGCATTTAAAGATGCTTTTTGAAAGAAAGCAGTCAGTTCCTAACAGAGTGAGTCAATGGGTCCACACGAAAGTGGAAAGTTGTTGAGAATACAATTGCATTCACTACCTGTGTGCCACAATGAGTCTTCTTAGCTGCGAAGTTCAGCCCACATGCTGGAGTGAGCTTAAAATAGTAACTTCACGAAAAGAGACACAAAGATTTCTTTTTCTATGAAAAAATTTAAATATTAGTAATATGCTGCTAAATAATGACTACATTCATTCTACCTTTGTGTCTGTTAAAGGAGAGAAAATGGTCAAAGTCTCAGGCATCTTAAAGTAAACCAAATAAAATAAATACATTTTATTTAATAAAAAAATGTGATACGTAGGTAAGACTATTGTTGCAATGACTTGGTCATGGAATTTATACAATGAAAGAGATCATTCTGATTTTTAAATCTTACTAGAAAGGTCTAATGGTGAAACAATATTCTAAATATACATCATGCTGTTATTCTTAAACTGATAAAGCAATCTTTAACTACCTTCTATCCACTTCAACTCCAGTTTTAGAATCAGAAAGCTAGGTAACTTCTTCAATGTGTGGGGCACTACTCATATTTCTTTTGATGAAATTACATACTTAGGTGTTCTTTTAAACAAAAATAACAGTGTAATGAATGGTATATACCTCAACGGCATAGTGCTTGCCTGGTAGGTGTCATGTCCTAAGTCTGATTCCTGCTACCAAAAAATAAAGTAAGTGTAGTGCATTAGAAAATGAAAGGAAACACCCTTTCTATATTTGTAAGTAACAGATCAAGAGCTCTACTGAGTTTTTAACTACGTGATGTTAAAATGATTGTCATGAAATCAGGCAATTGACAAGAGTTAGTGACATCTAGAACTGCAAGTGGTTTCAGTGGAGGGTGATGTTGAATACTTTTAAGAAAGGAAGTAGCAAATATGTGGCTACAGTGGCATTCCTCTGTAAACACACTGGAAGGAGTTAAATGGCAGAACAATGCCCAAAGCATAAAGATCTCCACAGGGCAATCATTTGTCTTGGCTGACACTGCAGACCTCAAGCAAGGGCAACTGGTGAGCAAATGCCTACGTTAACAGTTGAAGTGGCAGAAAATGCAAGCAGTACTGTACTCACAGAAGAACAGTGAGGTGGATTTCAGAAGTTGATCTTGACAGTATTTGTTCTATTTGATATTAAGAAGAATGAGTTTAATTTGGTACTATTACTGCCTATCATGTGGCTCAATGAGTAGCCCCCAAACACTTGTATTTTTCATGTAAAAATTAAAAATCCATAAGGTTCAGATTATATTTCACTCAAGGTCACGAGATAATTTGCACCAAAACAAAGATCATGTAGGTGGTGAAGTGAAATAAAATGAATGTAGCAGAAATTTGATGTATCAAGAATCTTGGGATTTAATAATTTTTCTTATGAGGTATTTAGGGCTGAGAGAAATGTAAAATAAAGCATGCAACAGATGACAATTAAGAATCAGCAGGACTCAAGAGCTTTTATGCCACTTTGCATTTTATGTGTTTACAAAGCTGCAACCTATTGGCATTTAATTCCATATTTACTGTCTCTTGTGTCTCATTGCACAGCGGGACACAGAATGAGCAATAAACATGCTATCATAAGTATTGTACTGAATGGAAATTTAATTAAATCACAAGTTTTAAAAGATTTTCTTTCTGTGTCACCCTTGGGTTTGACATCTTCCACTCATATATTCATTTTATCAATTTATCCAATTTGAGTTACAAAAATATACTGAAGTAATTTGATATAATATTAAGGCTTTGGGAGAATAAAGGCTTATGCTGAATCTATTAGTGTGTTAGAAAAAGTTATTTAATCTTGCTGACTTGAAATGTTGGGTAAATACACAATTTAGTATGCTAATTAACGAGTCTACTCATAAGCATAGTGAAATTACATGAAAGAATATGAAAATGCAATATTAATACTTCATCTAAATTTAATTCTGTACATGAATACTTTTAATTCTTACAAGAACATACATAATCAAGTTATGTTTCTACTGTCTTAAGAAGAAATTAGTTTTTATATTGGTAATCCATAATATAATTTTTATAGTTGTCAGTGATTGATTTACTTTAATAACTCATTTCTTATAAGGCAATAAAATAAGGATCTTTATTCACCTAGAGTTGCATGAGTGAAATCAAATTATAACTATGCCAAGTACATTGTTTTTTGTGGTATATTAAAACTATCCATGGGTAAGAGGGGATGGTGGAAAGGAAAATTCTTGCAATTTTCACACTTTGAAGTACAGAATGTGTAAATTCTTTTAATAATAGAGAAAATAAATGCTGTGACACAAAGAAGGAACACAACTGTAAAACATAATAAAAAGAAGAAGATTCATAATTATTCTAGTTAACAAAGTCCAGATACTAACATACTGAAAGCAGTTATTACAGATAAATCAAGTAAGAATTTGGGTTCAAGAAGTTCAACTCTAGCAAGAAGAGGAACAGAGCTGTTAGTTAAGTTAGTTCTGAATCAGAAAGATATATATGTGAAGGTTTTAATACATATTCTGTAACTAATTTTGATAACTTATAGCTTAGTAAAATGTGGACATATAGTGGCAAGACCATTTGGATTCTAAATTAGCTTTGTGTCTTTGGGCAATTTTCTAAAATTCTGGGTTAACCTGTAGGAAATTTAGGACAGAAAGTAATAATGAGAAGTTCATGACTTGAACAACTCAAATGTTTCAAAGTCCATATTGGACTTTGAGCACTGTCCAAGGTTTACATGATGCCCTTGTCACCAAATGAGGATCTTTCCTTTGTCTGGTGTAATCACATCTTATGCACTATCCACCTCTTCTTATTAAGATAGGAGCTGTCACAATTATGAGACTGACTTTCATATGACAGTGTTTATGCTCAAATAACCTTTATTTTTTATTAATGCTCCAAAGCAAAAAAGCAGTAGTTATACTGGAAAGTTAGATATGCCAAAGAAGGGCTTTAATGAAATGCCAAAAGTTCTCAAGTAAACAAGCAGGGAAGATGGTTACATTTGGCTATTTGACAAACTTTTTTAAAATTTCAGACAAACTATTTTGACATATATTTGTGCAATGTATGATGAATCCCACATGTGAAAATAAATTCATAGTTGTTTTATTAGTTTAATACTAGTGTCTATTTTTTTCATGCATCATATTGTATTAAGACACCTAAGTCTTTATCCCTTAAATGAAGAAATTGATTTTGAGATTTCTGCAGAATATTACCAAAGTGACCAAAATCTCTGAGGGGATCCTCCTGCCACCCACAAGGTCAGTATCTGCTCAGATTGACCAGGGATGCAGAAGACTTCTAAACCGAAGGAGTCGACACATCTTGAAGTCAGGATGCTTTGCCAATTTATTGGGACATGGACCTTAGGGATGAAACAAGGAAGCTTCCCAGGCGACAAAGAGATTAAGGTTAACTATTCATCCGAATTGTGATCATGCCCTGCTTGCCTCGTTTGCTACCTTATTTGTGCTAACAAGAGCTTTGTGTCATTTTTGTTCCTCAATAAATCTGGAAGTGTGAGTTAATTTGGGGTTTCACTTCACCTTAATGAAGTTCCCTGGACACACAACAAAGATACTCTCTGTCTCTCATGTCTTCATTCATCTCTATCAGGGTTTGCTGGAAAAACCTGACAACTACCTGTTTGTCTAAGATTCTTCACAGTCTTTTTTAGAATCAAAGAGATTACTGAGATATTCTAGTCTATTTGTTTCAAAATTTATCTCATGTCAAAATAGTGCAGATCCCCCTTCTCTGTCAGCAAAATTAAGTTGATTACCTTTGAAGTGTTACTTGGCATCAGAATTTTTAGATTTCTCATGCCCTATATGAATAACAAAACTATGAAGACCAAACTATGTTTTCACCAATTAGGATAATAAGGTAACATTCTCAATAGAGTTGAAGTTACAACTTTAAAGTTTCTAAGTATTTACAGAAGAAATTTTCCATAATCATGATTCTGTTTATTTATCCACTTCATGTCACCATTCTGCTAAGAGCAAATAAAACAGTTAATATAAAATAATTATAATTGCATGGAGAACTCTTAGAAGCACCTCCTCACCTTTCCAAAAGGCTAATTCCATCCTAGGAATGTAATGAAATTGAAAGAATTTGAACATTTTGATTTTTTGAGACAGGGTCTTGCTATTACTGCAACTTGCACTTGAACTCACTTATGTAGTCCAGTCTGGTCTCACACTCATGGTAATCCTTTTACATCATCATAGACCAGAGTGCTAGAGCTGGTGACGTGCATCACCATGGCCAGCATATTTGAATGTTTTAAATCAGTTATCTTGTTGTTCATTTTTACATACTAATTTTGCATATGCAAATCTTACAGGTTTGAAGATTATTTTAAAAGAACAATTTGAAATTTAATTTGATTTCTTTCTGTGAACAGATATATGAAAAGGAAAGGTCTTTGGCAATACTGTCCAATATATATATATATATATATATTATAACAAAAATAAAATAAAATATACAAGCAGATGAAAACACAGCCTACCATCAAAAATTTCATGAATATTCAAGTGATTTTGTTGCTTTAAATAGTTATCATTCAAGGTCAGCCAGATAGCTCAGCGGACTAAAGCAAATGTAGGCAGAGTGCAGTGGCCAGGGCTCGATCCCCCGGTATTCCATGACAGCCCTGCCTCCCAGGGCACAATGAGATGGCCATTCAGACTGGGCTTTGTGGCATACAGCCTATAATTCCAGTGCTTGGAAGACTGAAAACAGGTTGATCACTATAAGTCTGAGCTGTGGTGATAGCTACAGCATAGCCTTATAGGCCCTATACTAAATACATAAAAATAATTCTTATCAATTCAGATTATATGGTTTAATTTATTAAATAATATGTCATGTTAAGCACAATTGACATATATCATAAAATATACAGAATGTGTGAATATGTAATATATAAATGAACATTAGAGATACTGATAAATAAAAACATGTGACAGAAAAAGATCGAAGGGTCAATTCTGACAGTGTAAATTTTATGACAGTATACTTCCACCCTAACGAGATGTTTCGAACACACGAAAGATGGAGAATCACAGTATTATTTATGACATATCCTGCAGTTTTTAGGAAGTACTCAAACTACAAATTACTGCGAAAGTTCAAAAGCAAAGTGAAACTCCATATTTGTTAGTTATCAAGCTCATTTTTTAAAAAGTTGGAAACACTTTGCTTCAACTACTACCTAAATTAAGCTTAACTTGAACACACAGAATTGCAGGTCAGTTATGTCTACTTAGGATTTTATAAATCACTTACATTACTATTTTTCAAACTTTTAAGCCACTAATATATTTTAAAATTCTCTTTTCTTATAAAACTGCAATTTCTTTTAGCTTCTGTTTTTTACTTTTGGAACTGGGAATTACTATTTTTTTTTTAACTCAAGACATTGAGCTTGCCAGACAGGTGTCATGTTACTGAGATATATGCCTGCAACTGTATTAGCTTTTAAGGTCTAATATTTAAAAATATACTCATGGCTGCCACTTTACACAAAGTAGAAAAAAAAACACAAAGTAGATGCACACCTTCTTCATAAACATAATCTGTAAATGTAACATTTTATTCTACTATTCTTAGTTTAAAATATTAGAAAAAGCTCTCAATTTTCAAAACCAGGTTTTGTTCCTCTGACGTTGATGTGAGGAAAACGTTGTAAAATTTTATGTATGTAAAGAATGCAATAAATACTAAGTATTTCCTGAACTAAATTATTTTTCATACAATCAATAATATAGGCCATGAGTCTATACCATATATGTGTATATACATCTACATGCATGCATACTCTTGTGCAAATGTGTTTACATTTCAGCAATACAAATAGAATAAATTATCTGGAGTTAAAATAGAAATAAAACTCTTGCATCTTCACTGCAGAAAATGGGTTCACACCTGCTTCAAATGCATTATTCACAAAAAACAGAACTCTTGAAGTATGAAATTAACAAGACTAAACCGAATCAGTAAAATCTTGTAGAGCTCAAATTTTACTTGGTTATGTTGACATATACAGCTTCATATATAGGAATGTTCAGCAACCTAAAATACCAGCCATGACAATAGTATTTACTCAAAATTGAGCACTCATATGTTATCTTATGAAATATCCATAACAGAACTACAAAATAGAGGATACATATATTTTAAAATAACACCTGAGATTTGTAAGATCTATTTGCTCAGAGAAAAGCCTAAAACAATTTTCCACAGATCATTGTGAATATTAAATGTATACTTTCAGGGCAAGCCTTATAGCTCAGCAGACTAAAGTGCCTGCTTAGGCAGAGTGAGGAGGCTAGGTTTGATCCCTCATGTGCTGTGCCGGTCCTGCCCACAGGGTGAGCTGAGACAGTGATTGAAACAGGGTGTAGTAGCACACACCTGTAATCCCAGAACTTTAGGGAGACTGAAAACAGGAGGATCACTATGAGTCCTATCTACAGAGTGAGACCCTGTACAACCTCTACATCCTGTCCTAAATGTAGGAAAAAATGTATACTTTGAACCACTATATTTGACTGACATAATATTGTATATGAATATTGACTGCATAATTTATCTATTTTGCATATTTAGTCATGAGGACAACCTCATTTCAGTGTTTTACTAGAGAAACAAATATATAACAACATATATAAAGGAATAGAATTCTAAGCCAATGTCATTAAGCATCTCTTAGCTGGACTTTTCAAGCTGAAATAAGCATCACAAAGCTATCCTTTGACATGAATATCTGCAGTTTTGCAAGTGATACTTGCTACTTTTGAAATCTGCATCACTTACCCTAATGCGAATTTTCTGTTTAGGAAAATAAATCACAAGGAGAGCAGTACAAAATGTTATAATCAAGAGTTACCTGAGTAGGTTATCTCACCATAGTTTCAATTTCTAAGATTTATTGTCACAAATTGATAGTATATTCTACTTAGCTACTTAGCGATTGTTTATTCTTGAATTTCTTTTTTTATTTTATTTTATTTATTTATCTTTTTCTTCTTTCAGAACCTTTGTTTGTTTATTCACTCATTTTTATGGCCAGCTCAGTCTGCCCCGAAGGCAGGGCTGGCACAGCATGTGGTGCCAGCGATCGAACTGCAGTCCCTGAAACCGCCCAAGCTTTCCCAAGCAGGCATTTTAGACCACTGAGCCATCCCGCCGGGCCCCGAATTTCTATTTTTTTAAAAAATCTGTAAAGGTATATTAATAATGCACATTAAGTGGAGTGCTTGCATACAGCCGTATGGTATTTCTGTACTTGCATACAGCATGCACTTATTACACTTAGCCTCCCTTTATTCACTGACTTCCCTTTTTCTATTAACCATTATTTTTTCAGTTAGGCAAATTTATATTATTTTCACTTCCACATAGGAGAGAAAATATATGGTACTTGTGTTTCTCTCTTATTTCACGTACCATAATCTTCCAGTACAATCTATTTTACTAAAAATTAGAGGCTTTTGTTCTTCTTTATGGATGAATAATATTTCTCCATATAAATACTACACATGTTTCGTCAAATAATCAATTAGTAAGTAGCTAGGATGACTTCATATCTTCATTCCTAAGTAGTGGTGGAGCAAACAGGAGGTTTCAGGTATTATTTTGTATATTGATTGCATTCTTTATATACATATCCCAAGAAGGAATAGCTCGATCATATGGCAGATATATATTTTTAGTTTTACAAAGAACTTCCATATGGTTCTCCGTATGAGTGTGCTAATTTATATTCCCACCAACTCTGTGAACGAGTTCCATTTTCTCTCCCAAATTCACTTCCCAAAGGAATTAAGCATTCATATAATTATTTTCTAACCAAGTATAAAAATATTAAAGACAAGACGAGGGAAACACTGCAGTAGCACAGTACCTGCCTGAGAAACCAAAGTTCTTGAGTTTGACTCCTAGCACTGAAAACAAAACAAAAAAAAATTAAAGGTAAAAATCAGATATCTCTCTACCTCTCTATGTCTGTACCTATCTATCTATCTATCTATCTATCTATCTATCTATCTATCTATCAACCTGTCATCAACATATCTACATGATGATCTTAAAGATGTTAACATCACTTTAAGATTATCTTAAAAATATACATTTTGTAATACGTTGAGATTGTTTTTCATAATTCATTGCATTTCCATTCCTATTTTAACCATGTTCTTATACTGAGTACTGTGTAATATTAAAATTGATATTCGGCTTTAAGCATCAAAGACTTAACATCTCATAATGTGCAAATTTACAAATAATAATTATACACAAAGTTGAGAAAAATATTCACAGAAATCTTGTGTTCCTCATACAATCAATTATGGTAATCCTAAAAATTCTTCATATGAAGTCATTATCATGATCATTCTTTCCTTCACAAGAACACTGATATTTTGAGCTCCGTCATTCTTTTTTGTTATCTTGACCTCTATTCATTTCTACTCCACAGTTACCTTTTTATAAGCATTTTTCTTAATCTGTACTGCAGAAAGATTTAATAAGCTTTCCATGAATTAAGTTTACTAAAATCAATATTTTAATAATTATATTACACTGATGTTGCCAATTCAAATTTGATTTAAATTTATGAACTTATATTCTCTGCTAATTTTTAAACTATTAAATAATGAAAGCAAAAGTCACCTTGGAAAAATAGATTATATTGAAATTCCCTTCGAAAATGTCTCTCATTCACTCTCGAAGATTCCTTAAGGATTATGGTTAAACACTTTGTTCGGGTCAGATGCAAGGTAACACTCATACATCTAGGAACATTAATATAATTTGTATAAATATTTGTTATATTTTAAGAGCAGAAGGTAGCTGGAGTTTCTAGGTAAATAAGTAACATAGAATTAATTCTGAATTTCATTGAACAATTTTTGGGCCACTGTGCTCTGTTTTTCCCAGTGGTGATCTCTCACACTGTGGCATGTATTTTTTCTACTTTTAGTTGCCTAAAAGTCACTCTTCAAAACATCTTTCTTTTCTTCTCATATTGTTAATGATTATAAAATCTTACTGCCAGCTTTACCTACCTTGATCCATTCTTTGTTCTGGACAGAATATAACCTATAAGCCATCATTATAAGGAAATGTGAATGTCCCACGACACATAACATATTTTGGCACATTGGCCAGAAACAGAACTTCAGGTAATTTCAAAACATGCTTGATAGCCACAGAAGAACACAGGAATAGCCAGAAAGGGTCAACACAAGGCACTGTCTCAAGATGAGCCATTGCAACCACTGTGAGCAGCCTCCAGTGGGTCTTAAGAATCCTGCAAGTTGTCTGCATCCTTGAACCCTGCAAACAGTATTACCTGCCAGGCTGAAAGAGGAAAAACTTCATTCTGTTAATACAGTTTGGCTTCCAGTTTGAACTAGGGAATGACAGTGGATTGCAGTTTAAAATACTATACCATTTTTCATAAGATCACTTCTGGATAGAGCAAGAAAGATGATATGAAATACCTCACATTCAGATTTTCATAGCCCTTTTTATCTGGCAAGGTGCAAAATTAAGGATTCTAGAGCGATCTCTGTGGAAGATGGGAGTTATGTCATTGATGATTTTACGTTCAGATTTTCAGTGTCTCTCAGTGTCCCATAGGGCTCTCCCACCTGTTTAATAAACATGAATTTCATGGGAAAACTTCTTGAGAATCGTTCAGATTCTCAGTAAACCAGCCATCCTCCCTTTGAGTGACTTGGGACCTGCCCCAGAGCTTGTACCTCAGAGGAGCACAGCATCCCTCAGCCCCCTCACCATGCTACTCAGATAGCTTTAAGCCACACAAGATATACTCACAGTGGCAGTTCTTATTTCTTTAATTCATAACTCATTCTGTCCCTGGAAGTGGTCCTAGCAGAAGAGGTGAGCATTCAAGTTTAAGTCCCTTTGTTAAGTTACAGATAACAAAGAATAGTTAGCCTGACTTCAAGATGTTTCTAGTAGGTTTGCAGAGACTTTCAAACTTTCAGTCTTCCTTTTGACCTGTTATAGTGAAGTGTCTATTTTCTTTGAGCCACTTGTACATGAGATGAAAAACAAATAAAACTATGCTAGAAGATGCTGAGGGATATATAGATAGATAACGTACTGTAAGAAGGGAAATAATTCACCCCAAAATAGGTTGTTGTTCCTTTAACAAAACTATTCTGTGTCCAAAATTCTAGCAATTACCCAATATCATGTCTGGTATAATTGTTGCTGTTACAGTAGAAATGAAAATATGCATTAAGAAACGGGTTACGATAATATGAGAGGGGTCATACAGGTCAAAGAGGAAAATCCAGCTATCTCCCATAGTCAATTAGAAGAAGCTTTTTGTAAATATTCTAGCCTAGACCTAGGTAGTTGCAGGTAAGAATGAGGCAGCACTTCATTTATTGACAAGTTCCAGATAGTCATCTGAAATTACAAAACTTCAGAAGGATCCCCAGACACTTATGAAACAACTGCTGGACAATGCCATTTCTGTGTTCACCAGTTAGAACCTAGATCCAGATTTACAAAGCAGGGCCTGAATTATGACTGTCACAATAGCCACAGTTTCAAGTATACTCAAGTCACTTAAGGGAAACCCAAAGACAACTAAGCAAAGAGTTTCTATTTTAAATATTAAAAGACTAGATACTGAATGTATATGACTCTTCCAAGCCAACACTTAGGACCTGCTTCGAGTGCATGATGGCTGATATACCTGGTTTGTGGAACTGGGAGATTAACTGTCTCTACTTCTAGAGAGCAGAAGGGGCAGCCAATGCCTTGTCTTCTGCTCTGGTGTAGACAGGAGTACAAGGACAACCTTCGGTGCCTTGGTGCATGTACATTACACTTTAGAGAGATCTGTAAGGAACCCTGGGCAACCCTGAGCATCATGGTGACCCATTTCAGTTGTTGTTAAATGGGCAGCTCACACTGATGTGACTTTCTCCTCTGAAAATGCTCCTCTAGATAATGCCAGAACTGGGTTTGAGGCAATCCTGAGATTATGCTTTTTATTCCTGGCTTTATGTGTTACTTTGAAGATCACATATTCAATGATGACTTCTTAATTAACCTACAGTGATTTCTCACTTCTTAGGAGGGGATTTACTGAATCTATGTGGGTGGAAGTACAGTTTTTAATGTCCAGAAAAAGCCAAAGTGAATCTTATCTATTAGGATTATAATCCTAATAAGCCTCCTTGATGTAATTAGCCAAGCTGTTGTATGATATGATGGAATACTTGATAGTACCAATTCAGTAATGCCAGCAGTTTTAAAGCTTGAAGATCGCAGCTGACTTCTTAATGAAAGTAGTATTAAATTAGAGTCCTGTTGAGGACTCCAGTCTCTAGATAGGTTTTTCAAATCTAGCCTTAGCAACCCCTTGTCGCTACCTGAGTTCTCATAGTACTAGCACCTTTATGAGAATATAGGAGTGTATAAGATCTCCCTCATTAACGAGGTGATAAACCTAACCCATATACAATTCTCTGACAAATTCCAAGAGGCACAAATTTGTTCTCAGTCAGACTCTAAAATATTTTTTCTATTTATCCCTATCGAAATTTGCCATTCCTGTTTGCCTTTGAAAGGAAAAATCCCAATTCCAAAGGAAACAGCAATACACATGGACAGTTCCCTCCTACAGATCTAGAGGTAACACCCACCATTTTGCTCAGGAATTGAAAAATGACTGAAGGAACTTAGATCTTAAATAGGAAACCACCCTCCCATGTAGAGGTAAAATTCTCATCGGAAGCCCCAGTTAAAAGTTATGCAACAAAGTCCTTACTTTTCTAAAAATAGATATATGATCTCAAAGAAAAAACTGCAAATATCTGTCTAGAAAGTTCACTACTTTGTATACATTCTTATGAACAGAGACTGATAGCTGTAAAGGACCTAGACATAGATTGTTTTTTATTTAAGGCCTCTAACTACTAAACAGTAGTTTCTCTCTTTTCTCGAAAAGGCTGGCTTCTCTCTTTGATTTGGATACTTTGTCTTTGACTACTGGCAAGTTCTAAGCTTATAACCCTAGAATGGACAAAGACGACTCACAATGGCTTTCGAAAAATAAAAGACACCCTTTCTCTGAATTTAGCACTGAGTATACCAGACTTAAGCAGTTTTCCTCCTCTACTCACTCAGAAGAGCAAAATTGATTTGATGTCTTGACATAACAGCTAGGGCTGTAGCTCTCCCACTGGCATACATTTCATAAAACTTAGATGGAGAAGCAGCTGGGTGGCCATCCTGCCTGAGGACAAGGACAGCTAGATCTCTGCTAGAAGAAGACATTTCAAAATTAACTTTGTGGCAAAAACTAGAAATCCTGGCTCCTGATCAGATCGGAATGATTCTTGACACAAAAGGTTACTTGTGCTTGACCCAGTGTCAGGTTATGGTCTTAGACACACTTGAGGTCATTATAAAGATGTGAGCTTGTCATAACTCTGACCCTGTCATGTCTATAGGCTCACTGGTAAGCTGCTAAAGAGCTGTGAGGATTCCTATCTGTTAGAGCATCAGGGATCGGTATGCTAAATAAGTATCAATCACCCTTAAAGAGCCTAAATGAGTCAGAAACCCAACCCCAATAGGAAGAACCCTTATTACATACTCATTCCTGCTTGCTATATGACCTGTTTCCCATTTGATCCTGATTTTAATAAATTTTACCCAAGCAATGGTGCTTGTTATCTCATTGGTTGACCACAGTTTTTGCCCCACCTCATGCCCATCTGAGTTCCCATGACTTTCACCTCTGACCTATCTCACCATATGATTTTCTCTATAAAAGTCCCTGGAAGAGACTGCTTCACGGAGACCACACACTCGGGACTCCCATCACGTTCCTGTTGGACAGGCACTTTCTTTCACCTAATAAATCTATTCTGCTCATAAAAAAAGAATAAAAGGAGGCAGAGGTTAGAGTGTTAGAACCTTTTTGCAGAAGAAAGCATCTATTGTCAATTACAACATTTCAGCCCACACTCACAGAACTGTTCTAAAGTCCTACATATGGAAAAATAAGTGAGGGCTATCTTTAATCCTTTTCAAAATAACTTGAGCTAGTGTTTAATAGACTGCTGTAGACCTTACATTCTCTTTAGGAGGACAGATACAAAAGATAACCACCAAACTATTGACTATCTTTGTAGCCCTTCATTTTCTGTCATTTTTTGGTCCACAAACTTAAGTTGTTAACCCTCCAGAAGAGACCTTAATGATATTACGCCTTAGGATATGGCCACTTGAGCTTAACATTGCTATCTTTCTGATTATCAAATGCGTTAGCCCTAAGGCATGGAACAGATATTTTCCATCTATCAATAATACTTTAACATTAAATCCCTATAAAATGTGAGAAAATTATGCATTTTTACACAGAAATTTAGGAATTTAACCATATAAAAAATTGTACCCAGAGGACTATCATCTTGTTTCAGCAGTCTGAATCTTGGACTCTGAATCTTGGACTCTGCCCGCCATCCATATTGGGCTGAACAGTGGCCTCAGCCCACGTTCATCCCCTGGCTCATCAACAACCCGAGCTTCCATTCCACCCACCTTCATGACCAGGCCTCACAACAGCCAGGTAAGAACTCTCTCAGACCACATTCATTCCCCTACTGCACAACTGCTGCAACCCTGAATCTACCCACTCTCCCCACAGGACCACAAACCATCCCCACACTGTTGACCACTGTACTAACCCACAGGGCCTTCTGGCAGCCAGCTACTTGAGCTCTAACTTGCAGCTGGACACGTTAGGAGGGGAACAAGCTTGGTGGATCCAGACCCAAATTTCCATAAGTATCAATCCCATCAGTCCATCAAAGTGCTGAGATCACTGCTATAAAAAAAAAAAAAGTGATAAAGACAAAGAGCAAGATCTAATCTCAGGTCTCGAGTCCACACAAAAGAAATACAGAAGACACTAACATGGAAGAAAACAGGAAACATGCAGACAAAATCTCTGATTCAGTAGCATCTGAGGTAGATAGACAAGTACAGAAATGTATAGAACAACTCAGATTAGAGATAACTTCTGAAGTTAAAAAAAAAAAAAAAAACAAGGAAATGCATCAATAGACTCTGAAGTGGAAAAACAACTGCAGAAATGAATAGAGGAAACCACAGCAGAAATAACCTCTGAAGTTAAAAAAGACATCTCTAAATTAACTGCATCTAAAGTAGGGGAACAACTACAGAAAGGTACAGAGGAAAATGGAGCAGAAATAATCTATGAACTAGAGAGAGAAAGGATAACTATAATGAGAAACTTCAATACTACTGAAAAAGACATTGATAAGCAATTAGAGGAGAATAGAAAAGTGATGGATTCCCTGATTGAGCAATATAGGAAATAAATAGATCGCATGAAACAGTTTCAAAGAGATATATAAGAAAATAAAATCTCAATCACAAGTTGGCAAAACCGTATGAACAAAAGTGAAGATAAAGTTTCAGATCTGGAAGACACAGCTATAGCTAGCGATAAGGTAAGAAAGGCTCTCACAAAAACAACTATGATGTAGGAAAAAATAATTCAAAATCTGCAAGATGATGCAAAAATGAACAACATGAGATTAATAGGAATCAACCAGAAAGAAGGCATCGACACAAATGATATAAAAAGAATATAGGCAAAAGTAATAGCAGAAAACTTACAAAATTTGAGAAAATAATCTTATATTCAGGTTAGTGAAGCATACAGAACCCCATATAACATCAATCTGACTAAAAATACACCCAGACATATAAATAGGCAAGATCCTGGAAATTCAACAGAAGAATAATATACTAAAGACTGCTAGAGAAAAGAAACATCACATTTAAAGGAAAACCCATCAGAATAATGGCAGATTTATCTTCACAAATCATGAAGTCAAGAAGATCATGGAGCAGAGTGTTTCAAGTCCTGCATGAAAACAAATTTCAGCCCAGACTGCTATACTTGTCAAAATTTTCTTTCAAGCATTAGGGAGACGTAAATTAGTTCCATGACAAGGAACAACTAAAAAATTTCATGATGTCAAAGCCAACCCTACACAGTACACTAAAAAATATATTATAGAGGGATTAAACAACTCAAATTCAAGAAATGAGAAGAGAAAGGTCCCACCAAATAGGGTACTCAATTAAACACAGGAGAAAAAGGGATAAACAGTAGTGAGTAAAAGACATGTCAATCATAAGTCAATACATATCAAATATAACTATCAATGTAAACGGACTCAATTCTCTAAAGAAGTAGACTGGAAGAGTGGATAAGGAAGCCAAATTCAACAATATTCTGTTTACAGGAAACACGCTCAACTCATAGAGAAACTCATAGGCTAAAAGTTAAAGGATGGAAAATAATACTACATGCTTCAGCACCTCCAAAAAAGCAGGGGTAGCAATCCTGTTTGCAGACAGTCTAACCTTCAAGTCAAGATTTATCGAACACAATAAAGAAGGCCACTACATAATCATTAAGGGAAAAATTTAAGAGAAAGAGGTAGCACTCATCAATATGTATGCGCCCAACACAGGAGCAGCAAATCATACAAGGCAAGCCTTAATGGTCATAAAAAATCGAATATTCAATACCATAATATTAACAGGAGACCTTAACACCCCCTTATCTGAAGAAGATAGGTCAAATACACAAAAAATTAGCAAAGAAATAGCAGAACTGAACCAGAACTTGGAACGACTAGAATTAGTGGACATATACAGAGTGTTCTACCCAACCACATCTGAATACACATTTTTTTTTTCAGCTGCACATAGGACATTTTCTAAAAGAGACCACATATTGGTACATAGATCATGCTTAACAGAAATTATCTCATACATATTATCTGACCATAGTGCAATGAAACTGGAAATAAATGACAAAAGAAATCACAAGAACTCCAGAAATGAATCATGGAAATGAATCAACACTCTTAACAAAAAACAGTGGGTTGCAGATGAAATTAAACAATATCTACAATTTAAAGAAAATTCAATCACAGCTTACTGGAATTTATGGGATGCAATAAAAGCAGTTCTTAGAGGGAAACTTACAGTGCTGAACTGACACATTGAGAAAACAGAACGGGAAAAAATACTCTCATGGAGCATCTCAATCGACTAGAACTAAAAGAGCAAACAACATCCGAAGCCCAAAGACAGGAGGAAATTTTAAAGATTAGAACAGAAATTAATTCAATTGAGACAAAGAAAACAATGCAAAGAATTAATGAATCAAAAAGCTGGTTCTTTAAAAGATTAAATAAAATTGATAAGCCCCTAGCTAACCTCATCAAAAAGTAGGAAAGAAAGGACTCAAATTCAATCAATAAGGAATGAAAAGGGTAAAATTACTGCAGATCCAGCAGAGATTAAGAGTATCATAAATAGCTATTTTGAGAATCTACTATCACAGAATTGAAGACACAGATGAAATGGACAGATTCCTAGAAAATTACAAATTACCAAAACTGAATCAAGAAGAATAAGAACTCTCAATAACCCAGTATCAGCCAATGAAATACAAAATGCAATAATAAGTCTACCAACAAAGAAAAGTCTGAGATCTAATGGATTCACCACTGAATTCTACAAGAAATTTATAGAAAACATAATTCCAGTACTCTTCAAATTCTTCAAACAAATTGAAAAGGAAGAAATCCTTCCAAAATCATTCCGAGATGCACATATTACACTGATACCAAAACCAGAGAGAGATGCAACTAAAAATTTCTCTCATGGACATAGAGCCAAGAATCCTCAATAAAATTCTCACCACTAGAATACAACAAATCATCAAGAAAATGATATGCCACGACCAGGTAGAACTCATCCCAGGCATGCAAGGATGGTTTAATATATGCAAATTTATAAATGCAATAGACTATATCAATAGGGCTAAAACCAAAAGTCATATGATCATCTCAATTGATGCAGAAAAGGCCTTTGACAAAGTCCAACACTCAAAGTCCTACTGATAATTTGAATACAGGGCATCTACCTCAAGCAGATAAAAGCCATCCACAACAATCCAACAGCTAACATAATTCTAAATGGGGAAAAAACTGAAGTGTTTTAGTCTCAAACCTGGCACAAGACAAGGATATACTCTAATAACACTCCTATTCACTGTAGTTCTGGTATACTTAGCTACAGCCATTACACAAGAAAAAGAATTAAAAGGAATAAGAAAGGGTAAAGAAAAAGTAAAACTATCACTATTTGCAGATGACATGATAATCTACTTGGAAGACCTCAAAAATTCCACCAAGAAGCTATTAGAATTAATACACAAATTCAATAGCATAGCAGGTTACAAAGTCAACACACAAAAGTCAGTAGCATTCCTCTACATAGATAACAAACACACCGAGAAATTAGAGAAACAGTACCTTTTACGATACCATTGAAAAAAAGAAAATAGTTAGGGATTAACCTAAGGAAGAAAAGAAATTTTCAATGAAAGCTACAGTACTCTGAAAAAAGGGATCCTACAAGATTTCAGAAGATAGAAAGATATTCTCTGCTCCTAGATATGAAGAACCAACATTGTGAAGATGATCACACTCCCAATTGTTATACAGATTTAATGCAATTCCTATCAAAATACCATTCAGATACCTCACAGACCTTGAGAAATCATTCCTAAAATTTATTTGGAACCAAAAAAGACCCAGAATTGCAAAGACAATTCTGGGCAACAAAGGTAAGGCAGGAGGCGTTACAATCCATGGCCTAAAATTATACTACAGAGCTACAGTAATAAAATCAGTATGATATTACCAAAAAATAGACCAGAGGATCAGTGGGAAAGATCAGAATATGCAGAAAATACAAAAGATGCATGTTTTATTGTGCAGGTCTTGCTTTAACTTTCCCTCAATAACCCAGCAGAAAAGTTTAATTGCGAGGCATATAATGCAGAGCTACATTAGTACAATGAGCTTTAAGATGCTTAAATCTACAGCCTCCAACATTGCTAGTTTCACAGTAATTCAATGCAATTATGGATCATTGAACTATGTAGACAACTACTTCCTCTCAGTTGAAAGAGAAGAAATTTTTTCTTTTTTTCTTTCTTTACCAATATCAATTTAAAAATTTATCATGTCTACACCGTGTGCTCTGTGTAATTATTATGAGAGTAATATTCAATGTGTCAATTATTATGAATGTAGTACTAATAACATGTTTTGAATCTATCATACTGTTATTTCTTATTAAAAGTAATAAAAAATTGTAGCCAGATAATCCTATGGCAGTTTTTCTTGTCTCTTATTCTCCTTTATTACCTTTTTCAAGGTCAGTGGGGACTCAGGACATAAGAGAACTTGTAGTGTAACATCCTGTAACTCAATTGTGTCCCAAATTTTCTGTTCAAGGAGATTGTGGGGCCACACAGGAAAGAGATCAATGAGATATAATGTGCATAGTGAGCATCACCTAGTAAGAAAGCATTCTCTCAGGCTATCACAGAGAGCAAATTGGTCAAGCAATAGCCATGACTCATCCAGATGGCTCACACTGATGAAAGATCTACCAACTGTGGCACATGGTTTCAGTATAAATCCTAAGGAGATTTGACTGATCTTGTAAGATACAAAAGTTACAGTTTTTCTTATATAAGTCTTTCATCTTGGTCTTAACCATCCAACAGAAAAGTCTAACTATGAGGTTTAGAAGGAAAGGCATATTAATATGCTGAGCTGTAAAATACTCAAGTGAACAGCTTCCAACATTGCCAGTTCTGCTGATAACTCAATATTATTATGGACTATTTGACTATAGATACCCCTACTTTCTCCTAGTTCAATGAGCAAAAAAGATTTCTACTAACAGTTTTTAGACAAGTTCTCATGTCTGCATCTTGAACTCTAAACAACTCTATGAAGACAACAATATGAAATGTATTAATTATTGTAACTGTCCTACTAACCTGTTTTGAAACTGTCTTGTTGCTACTTCTTTGTCATTAAAATTAATGAAAAAAGTACTCACATGCAAACACATAAGTAATGAAGTTAAAGATATAATAATAAATAATACACTTAACCTACTAAAGTATGAGACCTTCACAACACAGTGCACGGTGAGAATATTTGTTGCCTACCATCTGGGTTGTGTGTGTGACAGAGTGGTTCTTCTGGGTTTTTTTATGTACCAGTTTCAAGAAATTATCCTCCAGCATATTAGCTTGGCAAATGACTAACATTCAAAACTAAATGTAAAATTTTATTAAACATCTGTAATATTTACACCTTTTTCACCTTAAAAATATATAAATTAGGGCTGAGGAGATAGCTCAGTCACATTGGCACCAAGTTTCAAGTTCAATTCCCAGTACCAGAAGAAAAAAAAAATATATATATATATATATATATATTGTATATATGTATGTGTGTCAAATTACTGTCAGTTACTTTGTGTATATGTATATGCATGAGCCATTTATATTAAAAATTAAATATAAGCATAAATGTATATATATATCTGTTATGTTATATAAATATGCATGTTTATACCAATCTTATTTATATTAACAGTGTATCCTATATGAAATATTGACTGTAAAATTTTTAACTCTTATAATATTAAAAATAGCTCTTCTATTTACTGTGAATATTAAAGTAGTTCATTTTGATATATTTATGTTTCTTGGCTTTTGTTCTTCAAGTATATGCTACGAGACATAATTTCCAGTTTCAGCTGAAAACAGCTAACACTTCCTACAACTGTAGTGTTTACACATTTGTAGTATTTCCGTGTCACATTCTACTTAGCCTACTACCATATGAAAGATCAAACTTTTCCACAAATACAGAGATTTGTAGATTTGGTTACAGACCACTACAATAAAGCAAATATTGTATATATTTGTGTCTGGATAGCATTCCACTGTGTAAATGCAGCACATTTTAGTGCAGCCATGTTTGAATAGACACTTAAGTTGATCTCATTATTTTACTATTGTAAGTAATGATGTAATAATTTGTACAAATAAAAGTTATGTCTACATTACAATGTATTAGTATTGTAATACTAAAACTTAAAAAGATATGCCTCAATTAAAATTTTTCACTGTTAAAAGTATTAAAGACCACCATAGTTGTTGGAAAAATGGAACCAGTAGACTTGCTTTTCATAGGGCTGGCATAGTCATCCAATTTGTAAAGATATAGTAATTGTGAGATGCAATAAAATGACTAATGGGAATATACAGATAGGCAACAAATTTGTCTTCTTTTAAAATATTTAACATACGACTCTCTATATTATCCTAATCAGCTCAATTTTATAAGAGGATATTTCTATCATTGCTTCACTAACCACATTTGTCCCATAATGAATCTTACTGGGTACTCCCTTTATTTTGACTTGCAACACATATATTTGCAAATATTAATTACATACATTTCAAGTGTACAACATGAGTTCTTTTTTTTTTTTTTTTTTTTTTTTTTTTTTTTTTTTTTTTTTTTTTTTTTTTTTTTTTTTTCTTTTTTGGTCTTTTTGAGACAGAGTCTCGCTATGTAGTTTTGGAGGGCTGTGAGCTCACTTTTACAGCCAAGGCTGGTCTCTAACTCACAGCAATCCTCCTGCCTCAGCCCCCCAAGTGCTTAGATTATATGTGTGTGCCACCATGCCTGGCTCCCAAAATGAGTTTTTGATAGATGTATATGTTCTAAAATGATTATCATAATGGGATCATTTTATTCCTTATTTGTGTCTGGGTAGCATACCATTGAGTGGATATAGCACAATTTAGTGCAGTCATATTTGCATAGATACTTAGGTTGATCCCATTATTTTACTGTTGTAAACAATGTTGTAATAAATCCAGATATCTCCTTAATATACCGGTTTTATTTCCATTATTAATATACCTGGAGACATGATTCCTGGATTAAATGGTAGCTCTATTTTCAAACTCATATATAGTTTTTCACAATGACTATACAAATTTATGTTTCTAAGAACAATACACACAGGATCTATTTCACCCATATCTTTACTAAACTTGTTATCATTTGATTTTTTTGACTAGGCATTCTAGCAGGTGTGTAGAAATATTTCATTGCTTTTCCCGGGTGAATGACAATATTGAGTATTGAGCCTTTTTCCATAAGCAAATGAATGACTTTTATGTCTTCGTAAAAGTACCAATTTGCTAACCTATTTTTCAAAGAAATTTGCTTTAACCTGAAGAGTTGCTTGAATTCTGTATTTTTAAAAAGAAATTACAAGCCGGGCGTGGTGGCTCATGCCTGTAATCCCAGCACTCGGGAGGCTGAGGCAGGAGGATTGGTGCGAGTTCGAGACCAGCTTGGGCTACAAAAGTGAGCTCAAGG
>PVJA010034513.1:0-22493 GCA_004027025.1 Myocastor coypus | reverse complement strand
TTTTATTCATTGGAGAAGGGGGCGTGGCTTGTGAAAGGGAATTGTGGGAAGAAGGTCAGCAATTAAGGGAGTTGTGGGCAGGTGGTAGGCATTGAAGAGTACTATGGGCAGAAGGTGAGCACTATGAGCTGGGCTAGGTAGGAGGCCTGCATTCACCTCCACCATATTTAGAGATATGCAAAAGAAGTGATTTGCATTATGCTATTGTGATATCTAATATTTTGGGGGTCTGGCACTTCAGCTCTGATATGCAATCTTTTCGAGCCCCAGGAAGTTATAGCCTCTACCTCGAGCCTCGATCGAAGCTGACACCGTGGAGCGTTGGCTCTTCGCCCTGTTATCAGGGAAACACATGTGCTATCTTTAAAAATTACCACCAGCACTTCGGCTAGACCAATAAGGCCAATTGAAAGGATAATGAGATTTTGGGGATCTGGTGCTTCAGTTCTGAAGTGTAATCTTTCAAGCTCCAGGAAATCACAGCTTCTATCTCCAGGCTCGATCCCAACTGACATGGGGGAGCACTGGCTCTTCGTCCAGCTATCGGGGAAACACGGGTGCCATCTTCAAAAATGACCACCAGCACCTCGGCTAGACCAATACACACTGCTTAAAGTCAGTTGAGAGGATAATGAGAAGTCCTAGCCAGCTCTGTACATTGCAATACAAGGGAATAGGGTCAGGCTCAGTCAAAATGGACACAGTCGCTCTTCTTTCAAGGAGAGCTGCTCAGGTGGCCCTCCACAGTTCCCCCTTCTTTGTTTGGAAGTAGCTGGAGCAGTGTCAGTTGTGGCCACATAGCCCGTAGTTTTAGCTGGGCTGAGAATCCTCCATGACACACGTGAATGAGAAGGATTACAAACAAGAGAGTGAGTACACCAATTCCAACATAGAGCCAACAGTGAGCCTTGAAAAATGCAAATAAATTTAACTGGTCTATAGCATCAGCGAACTTACCCCAGTCTTTAATATGGGCATCAAAAGGAACTGTCTGTTGTGACATTAGCAATCATTTTCTCTGAAGAGCAACTGTATCCAAAGTAATATTTTGATGGGTAGCTCTTTGTACATTTTTTATTGGTCCCCAAGAATAAAGACTTTTGTTATATGGTAATGGAGTAATATATAAGAACAGGTCATATCATAATGATATTTTCAACCTTGTTATATTTGTAAACTTTCAATTGCATAATCTATCCAAAGGATGGAGGTTTCTCAAATGCTCCCTGAGGTTGTTAACTTTATATTAGTACTTCACTGAATTGCCTGCTATTACCAGAAATTCTTGTCCAGTTGTCTAGAAGATGAGCAGTTAATATGGAATGAGCTAGCAAGGATTCCATCATGTTTCTATTCTCCTCTCATTTTTATCACTGTCTACTGTAGAAGCATTTATTAATTTTTTCATTGCAGTTATCCTTTGTCCTAGTTACTTTTCTCTTGTTGCTGGGACAAATACCCGACACTCAAGATGAAGGAAGGAAAGGTTTATTTTTTTAAATTTTATTTATTTATTTATTTTTTCTTGTTTCAGAACCTTTGTTTGTTTATTTACTCATTTTTATGGCTGTCTCAGCCTGCTCCAAGGGCAGGGCTGGCGTAGCATATGGTGCCGGGGATCGAACCACAGTCGCTGCAGCCACCTGCAGGCACTTTAGACCACTGAGCCATCCTGCCTGGCCCAGGAAAGGTTTATTTAGCTCACAGTTTGTGGAGGTTTCAGTCCATATTTGGCTGGTCCAAGGCTGAGTGGGACAGGGTAGAGAGCATCCAGTTCATGGTGGTGGAATAGCAACAAAACGTTGACAGAGGCAGCCAACCAATCAGGGCAGTAGAGCAACAGTGCGAGTCTGCATCTCTGTCTCTCTTTATATTACATTCAGGCTCTCTGCCTCAGCCTATCCGCTTTAGGCCACACCCATACTCCCAGAAGTTCTCAGACCATAATCCCATCAGTACTAAAACACAAAATTCCAGTGACTCATGAGTCAAATCTCAATCTATAGAAGTCCCCACCCCATGACTGCATGAGGCCTTGAGGGGACAACTAGACGTAAACCATAACATCCTTTCTTTTTTTTTTTACTTCAGAGATTATTTCTGATCTGATTTTCTCTGCCTTTCTGCAGTCATTCCTTTACTTTAGATGCTATTAACTCAGAATTTTCTTTCTTTCTTTTTTTTTTTTTTACTTCAGAGGTAATTTCTGATCTGATTTCCTCCATATGTGTCTGCGTTTGTTTCTTTACTTCAGATGCTATTAATTCTGAGGTTTTGGCTGTGTGAGTCCCAGTTCCTTCTATGTTAGTGTCTTCTGCATTTATTCTGGGTGGGCTCGGGGCCTGAGATTGCATCTTGCTCCTTCTCTTTGTCATTTTGTGCTGCCCTGTCCTTTGCCCTTTGGTGTAGAGCTCAGGTGCTGTTATGCGGTTAGCACTTACTGAAATCTGGGTCTGGATCAACCAAGTTGGCACTCATCCAGATGTGCCGGCTGGGTCTGGCTGCTGTCGTCCGCTTCTTCCTGCTGCTGCTCGTGGAAGTGAACCTGCTGTGCTCCTCTAGCGAGATGTTCAGCTCCTGGATTGACTGGGAGGGTCTGAACCCAGACTCTCTGCAGGAAATTTTGCTGCAGGGCTCCAAAGGAGATGTCTGCTCTGGGGTCTGCAAAAGTACCTCCAAGCACCTTTTGCTGGACTCTGGGCCAGGAAGAATCCAATGGGCACAGGCAGGCGGAAAGGTCCCCACCTACATGTGTGCACTGGAATGCAAGTTCTCTACCTAGAATTTTTTTTTTTAAGGAATTTTTAAATTTAATTTAATTTAATTTTCTTGTTTCAGAACTTTTGTTTGTTTGTTTAGTTATTTTTCTGGCCAGCTCAGCCTGCCCTCGGGGCAGGGCTGGCACAGCATGTGGAGCGGGGGATTGAACCGCAGTCCCTGCAGCTGCCCAAGCTTTCCTAAGCAGGTGCTTTAGACCACTGAGCCATCCTGCCAGGCCCCTAGAATTTCTGATATTACTGTTCTAAAGTTTTTTTCCAGGGGCCCAGCGGGATGGCTCAGTGGTCTAAAGCGCCTGCTTGGGAAAGCTTGGGCGGCTTCAGGGACTGCGATTCAATCCCCAGCACCACATGCTGCGCCAGCCCTGCCCTCTGTGTGGGCTGAGCCGGCCATAAAAATGAGTAAATAAACAAATAAGGGTTCTGAAACAAGAAAAAAATAAATAAAATAAAAAATTTAAAAAAATAAAGTTTTTTTCCAGGCTTACTCTCATTTTGGCTGAGTTAGCTTACATTCTCCCTACAACGTCAGAGAGTTCTCTGCTCTCATCGCCTCATCAGTATTTGTTATTATTTGACTCCTTGATGCTATTCTTTCTAGAACAAGGTGAACTCTCACTGTTGATGTCATTTGCATTTCTCCGGTGGCCAGAGATGCTCACCTATTTACATCTAGGTATTGGCCACTGGAATTTCTTCTTTTGGGGAGGATCGGTCCAGTACACTTGCTCATTAATTCGTCTGGTCCTTTACTTTGAAAGAACATCTTTTTCAGCTCTCCATATATTGTAGAATCTGGACTGGTGACAGTTTGCATTTCTTACTGCATACAGATTTGTGTATGAAGTGTCCAGATCATCCGTATGTCAGCACACAGCACAAAGGGGCCTTGAACAGTCTGCCACCTTTCTGGCTTAGGAATACTCCTTCAAGAAGGCTCTGGTTGGCACCTCCCTGAGCCTCACTCACTGTCTTCTTTGGGGAGTTGAGGGGGGAGGGTCTACAGGGTGTTCAGGGTCTCACTACTAGATCAGACTCATAGTAATCTGCCTGATTACAGCCTCCCAAGAGCTGGGATTACCAGCGTGTACCACTTCACCCAGTCCCAATGGCCCTCTCAGTGTGCCTCAGGGGTCAGGGCCATCAGGACAGGCCCAGGGATAGAACCCCCAGCCCATGTGCCTGCTTGGAGATGCTTTAATCTGCTGAGCTATTTGGCCAGCCATACTGTCTTAACAACTGCTGTCCTTGGACTCTTCCTGAAGCCTCAAGGTACTCCCCCTGCCAAGGCCAACAACAGGGCTTTCAGCTATACCCTGCTCATCTCCCTCACCTGCTGTTTCCTCTACTCCTTGCTCTTCATTGGCCAGCCCAACAGCCACCTGCATCCACCACATTTGGAGTTGTGTTCACTGTGGCTGTTTCCACTGTCTTGGCCAAAACCATCACCGTGGTGCTGGCCTTTAAGGTCACTACTCCTTCTGGGAGGATGAGGCAGTTACTGCTATCAGGGGCTCCAAACTCCATCATCCCCATCTACTCCCTGATCCAACTCACTCTCTGTGGAGTCTGGATGGGCACAAATCCACCCTACCTTGACACAGATCCACACTCTGAACATGGCCACATCATCATCGTGTGCAACAAGGGCTCCCTCACTGCCTTCTACTGTGTCCTGGGATACCTGGGCTCCCTGGCCCTGGTGAGCTTCACTGTGGCTTTCCTGGCCAGAAACCTGCCTGACACATTCAATGAATACAAAGTAAGTATAAGGTATGAATTTAATAAGTACAAGATGTGACACATAAGGTTTAAATCTGACATCAATTCTATTATTTTTGCTTCGTCTTGATAACATCCAATTTTATCTTCTCTTCCCTTGGTTTTTCTCAGTTTTTCTTTGTCTTTTTGAGACAGGGTCTCGCTATGTAGTTCAAGCTGGCCTTGGGCTCAATTTTGGAGCCCAGGCTGGTCTCAAACTCACACGAATCCTCCTGCCTCAGCCTCCCAAGTGCTGGGATTACAGGTGTGTGCCTCCACGCCCAGCTATTTTACTAATTTTTATGTGCTCTTGTTTTCTTTAGGCCATGATGCTTTTAAACCCCAATAAGTATTTTTTTTTCCTCTTTAAGGACTGTTAGGATCTTTACTTTCGCACTGTAGCACTTTCTAAACAATTGGCTTTTTGTTGGTCTTTTCACCAGTGTTGAAAACTCAACATTTCTGACGATGTGTCTGCAGATGATCACCCTTGTATGGCTTTGAGAATTTTAGAGTAGCCGGCCACAGCCTACTATAAAACCTCTAAATTTAATATGAAGATGTATAGATGATTAAAATCAGGGTAGAAATGGATGCTTCCTCTTCCCCGACTGAATGCGTCTTTTTACTTATTCTATTTCTTTATCCTTTTGACGTATACATATGCATCTCTCTATGTCTTTGTAAATATTACATACACATGCAAACTATGTATAGGCAAGCATTCTTCATGTCCTCCTATCCTGGTTATTTTTTAGGTTTTGTTGAGCATGTGAACTAAAGTAGTTCAGCTGTCATGTGTTCATGTTTTATTGATGGCTTATAAGAAAAGCACCACAGGGGCCTCACACATAGCTCAGCAGATTAAAGCACCTTCCAGCAGGTGCAAGGGCTGGGGTTTCAATCCTGGGGCCTGCTGTGCTGGCTTCACCCCCAGGATGAGCTGAGATAGCAATTGGGACTGGACGTGGGGTCACGCACCTGTCATCCCAGCTCTTAGGAGGCTGTAAACAGGTGACTCACTACAAGTCCCATCTAGTAGCGAGACCCTGAACACCTGGAGACCCTTCCCTAAAAAACAACAACAACAACAAAAGACAAATAAGTAAATAAAGAAAAGCTCCAAGTTCATGGATTAAGCTTACCCTAATTTCTTGGTTCCTATATTAGTGTCTACCTTACAGATTTTTTAAAAAGAATTTTTAAATTTTATTTATTTATTTATTTTTTTCTTGTTTCAGAACATTTTTTTGTTTATTCACTCATTTTTATGGCCAGCTCAGCCTGCCCTGACGGCAGGGCTGGCGCAGCATGTGGTGCCCGGCATCGAACCGCGGTCCCTGCAGCTACCCAAGCTTTCCCAAGCAGGCGCTTTAGACCACTGAGCCATCCTGCCGGGCCCCTATCTTACAGATTTTTAAATCATATAATCTTATAATGATATTTTATTATCTTTCTCAACTCCTTAAAAATTTTCTTTCTGCTTTTCACTGCTAGTATAATACAGTGATTCAAAGCGACTCCAAGCTTCTTTGAGTTACTTACTATTCAGTGGGAGAGATTTTAATGTTTTGGTTTCAAATATTATATCGTTTTTTTTTTCTGTACTAAGGATTAAACTCAGGACCTTGTGCTTGCCAGGCAAGAGCATATTCTACTGAGATATCTCCCCAGTCCCTATATCTTTATTACTTTTGGGGATCATATTTCATAACAAATGAGCAGATTTTCTTGTATTTTTAAATTCTCTTAGAGGGTTTTTTGGTTTTGTTTTGTTTTTTATCAAAACATGGGCAAAATATTTTCTGGTTCCTGTTTAAGGCTCTGTTTTTCTTTCACCTATAAATTGTTAGCATTTGGTAACAATGTGAAACACTTATTATATAGAAACCAAATCATTCCTGGTTTGTTTTCTTTTTATCAAACTATTTGGGGTACATATTAACAGTATTTTGCATTTATCTGTAAAGGTTTAGCTAATAATCTTTCTTTGTAGTCCTATTCTTTTTTAATCTTTTATTTGTTTATTTATTTGATACAGGGCCTCACAATGCAGCTGAGACCCAGAGAAATCCTCCTGTCTCAGCCTCCTCGACCATAGTATTACAGGGGTGTGCCACCATGCCTGGATTCAGCAGCCGACCCTGCACACACTGGGTTCCAAGGGCAGCATGGCATGAGGTCATCACCTGGGTCCTCACACTTGCTGAGCTATCTCCCCAGCCCCTGGAGTCCCACTTTTTTAAAGTTTTACATTTACATAAACAATGCAATGTGTTACTTAAACGAAGAACAGATGGATCGTATGTGAGAATGGATGAGCTGAAGGAAGGAAAATGGTCACGTTGAAAGAAAGAGAGAAAAATCGCAGGAAATGGATGAAAAGAGTAAGCAGAAGATAAAACAGAAAGAAGAGAGTGTTTATCATCGCTGCTTGCAAAAGTTTTGATTGTATCTTTCCAAGCAATAAAATTTTTAAATTGGAAAACTTGGTGCACAGAGCCAGTTGTCTGCCCTGAGCTACCCTCGAGCCAAGCCGTCCTTGGGGCAGGTGGCCTGCCTGACTCGTCTACTGAAATACGGATGTCCTTTCGTCCACTCATCAGCCTACCCCTACTTTCACTGCCAGAGGGTTCTGGAAAAAATGTGATTCTGAGCAAAATAATTAGATGAGAATTTTCACCTGTTACCACTGCATGGAAAGGATTGAATGTCTCATGGGGGGCCAGATGATTAGATTATCTTAGTAAAACTAGGACTGACTAGGGGCTGGGGAGATAGCTCCGAGGCACAAGTGCCTGCTGGGCAAGTGCAAGGTCATGAGTTCGAACCCTGGTCCCACAAAAAAAAAAAAAAAAAAAAAAACTAGGACTGACTTTTTGTCCTTGGGCTTGTGTTTCAACATTACAGGAGGCTAACTGAAAATGGTTATGCTGGGTTTCTAAGGACTATGAATAAATTGTGCTCCAGTCAGAATGGATACTATCTCTTGTAGCTATAACAGAAGTATTGAATCTTCCCAAAGAATTATACAACGTGCCAGCTTAGGCTCCACTGTGAAATGCTCATCAAACTAACTAAACAGCACTATGATTTAATTTTAATTTAAGATGGAATTCCATTCCTCAAAGCATGCCTATTCTTTCTTCACGTGTTCTATAAATTTTCACAAATCAACGCAACGCTAAGCCTACTGTCTGGCTGTCTTCATGGAGGATAACTATGTCATTTCCAGGGGAAAAGGAACCCATGTAGGAACAGCTTACTCCAGAGACCCACGGGATCCGCAGCGGGTTTCCAGAGCAGGGCCGTGGGGGCGGGACCATCTCAACCGGGAACCCCGCGGAATGCGGGAACACGGGTGCATCTGGAGGGCAGCCTGGGCAGCAGCAGCACCAGATGCGACCGGCCACCTCACCCCCTGCCGCCTCCTTCAAGTCTTGAGTTTCTTGACAGTGGAGCTTGGCTTGCAGTACTTGCTGTGGTTTAGACCTAGACTGCTTCCCCCACAAGGACTTGGGTTTTGTTTTTGAGGTTGGCTTTCTGAAAGATGAGTGGATTGTGGGCACATTGTACAGGGCTCCACTAATGAGTACAGTGGCTAAATGTCCTGTTCAGAGGTGGGGCTCGGCCGAGATGGATCACCCGGGGTCCTGGAAGGATGCTCCAGAGGGGTTTTGTTGTTGTTGTTTTGGGTTGTTTGTTTGTTTTGTCTTTTTGAGACAGGGTCTCACTATGCAGCTCAGGCTGGCCTTGAGCTCACTTTTGTAGCCCAGGCTGGTCTCAAACTCACACCAATCCTCCTGCCTCAGCCTCCCAAGTGCTGGGATCACAGGCGTGCGCCACCACGCCCAGCTTCTCCAACTCTCAAGCTCCGCCCTCACCTCGGCCTTTTCTGCCATGCCCCTTCATCCTCAGGTTTCTGCCCTGCAGCCAGCCATCCGTGGCATGAAACCATAAGCCAAAATCAACTTCTCATCCTTAAGGCTGTGAATGAAACACTGTCCCAGCGATGGGACAGTGACGGAGATGTTCTTTGCAACTTTCAGACTGGTCTCCTGTTAGTATCTGCCTGTGATTTACCTAAGTGAAATTCAAGGTGAGCATCTCTAAACATTTTCAAGCTGTATTTTGAACTGTTTACAGTACAGAAAGATCTTTAACACATAGTTTTAATGATGCCCTAATGCAGCGGGTGCCTTTTACATGTAACCTGCACAAATGTTCCAATTCTAAAAACATAAAAAATACTCACAATCTGAAAATATTTTAGCTCTCAAGCATCTTGGCTAAGGACTACTCAACCAATAACCTGTCTACTATTTACAGTGAAAACACCATTTTACTCCCAGGCTTTCACAGATAGCAAACAATTGGCCAAGCAATGGCCGTGACTCACCCAGATAGCTGACACTGACAACAGCTCTACAGAATGCTGAACATGGTTTCAAGGTAAATCCTGAGGAGATTTGACTGACCTTGTCAGATACAAAAGTTACATGTTTTGTTATACAGGTCTTGCTTTAACTTGCCCTCAACCACCCAGCAGAAAAGTTTAACCACGAGGCATAAAAAGTAAAGCCAGATTAGTATGCTGAGCTGTAAAAGGCTCAAGTCAACAGCTTCCAACATTGCCAGTTCTGCCAATAACCCACTATGATTATGGAATGTGGAACTATATGTACAACTACTTTCTCTTAGTTGAATGAGAAGAGATTTTTTGTGCCAATAATGATTAGAATGGTTATCACGTTGACACCCTGTGCTCTGTATAACTACTAGGACAACATGCATTGTATCAAATATTGGAAATGTACTACTACTAACGTGTTTTGAAATTGTCACATTGTTATGTCTTATTAAATGCAATCAAAAATAGAATAAAAATAAAAAAAGAACTTTAATACCCAAAAGAATTTTTACTTGGTCTCTGTAATCTTTTCCCCAGCTTTGATTATGAATCACTTCTTATGTATAAATTGATATTCTGTGGTAATTGCAAAAAAAAAAAGATTCAAATAAAACAATTCTTTTAAAAGGCTCAAGTCAACAGCTTCCAGCATTGCCAGTTCTGCCGATAACCCACTACAATTATGGAATATGGGACTATGCATACAGCTACCTTCTCTTAGCTCAGTGAGAGGAAATATTTGTACCAATAGTGTTTAGAAAAGTTATCATGTCTGCACCTATACTTTGAACAACTACTATGAAGACAACAATATGCATGGTATCAATTATTGTGGCTGTCCCACTAATGTGTTTTGAAACTGTCAATGCTATTTCTTATTAAAAAGTAATAAAAAAATTTTAAAAAGAAGCCGGGCGTGGTGGCTCACGCCTGTAATCCCAGCACTGGGAGGCTGAGGCAGGAGGATCGGTGTGAGTTCGAGACCAGCCTGGGCTGCAAAAGTGAGCTCAAGGCCAGCCTGAACTGCATAGCGAGACCCTGTCTCAAAAAGACAAAAAAAAAGAAAAGAAAAGAAAACACCATTCAAAAAAGTATTCTAGAAGTTTACACAAAATAAAACTTATCTCTGAGTCTCGGTCAGAATTCAAAACAATTTTTATCATGCCTTCTAACATTCCCATGATATCATGAGGGAAAGAAAGCAGCCACTGGCATGTGGACTCTGAACTGTGTGGCTTCTGTTTGACTTGGTTGATAAAGGGTTTTTGTTTTTTTCTGAGGAAACTGATAAGATACCAGTATCTTGCTGTAGGACACCATCTGTGCTCTCTGGAGAAACAAAACCCCTTGCCTCAATCTTTCTCTGATCATTGATTCTCATACCTGTCCCTGAACCCTGTTTACTGAGATATGCAGAGTTGGCTGCATTGAAACAGGTGTTCAGGCCGGGCGTGGTGGTGCACGCCTGTAATCCCAGCACTTGGGAGGCTGAGGCAGGAGGATTGGTGCGAGTTTGAGACCAGCCTGGGCTACAAAAGTGAGCTCAAGGCCAGCCTGAACTGCATAGTAAGACCCTGCCTCAAAAAGACAAAAAAAAAGAAAGAAACAGGTGTTCCCTTAGTTGGCTAAACAAGAATTGCCACACACACACACACACAGACACACACACACCACCACCACCACCACCACCACCACCACCACCACCACCCATGGCCAGAATGCATGCTTGAGAGGACCCTGTGCAATTCCAGAGCTAAGCCATGAGATAACATCTCCACTGAGACCGGGGCACTCAAAAAGAATAATATCTTCCAGGCAGCAATGGTGCCAGCCCTGTGTACCTAAAACTATTCTTGTCTTGCTAGTCGGAGACTTTTTCGTGTCTGGTACAAAATCGTTCTGCTTCTGATTCCAGCAGTGCTTGTCAGGCGTCTTTTCCCTACCAGCCTTCTGTGATCCCCACCTGCCTCCCTGATTGATTCCTATAAAAGCCATGAGCATGTGGACTGGCCACCTTCCGTCCCACAGAGCCCACTGACCATCCCAGAGCTTCTCAACTGTAGAACTTTCTGCCCTTGTCTCTGTGTTGTATCCAGAAGCCCTATTTCCAGCTGGGATACTTGAACACTCCAAAAGGGTTGTGGGGGGGTCTTACTATAATTTTAAAAACTAGATGATAAGCTCACTGCTTCAGCATAGACAATCAGACCTTATCATGGGTTAAAAACTAAGTCAGTGAGTTCATTCCAAAATTTCTTTGGCATTAATTTACCAAGACCTAGTACATATGAGGCTCTATTCTGGGTGTTGGGTCTGCTTTTTTGAAGCATAAGGAAGCTTCCCTTGGTAGAGATCCATCAGAGGCTGGGGCCTGCTGGGGTACAGAGCAGATGGTGACAAAGAGCCCGTCCTCCTCCTCCTACATCATTTTTACTTTCCCTTTTTCTTTTCTTTCTTTTATTTTTTTTATTACTTTTAATAAGAAATAACCATGAGGCAGTTTCAAGACGCATTGGCAGTGCATCCCCAGTAATTAATACAGTGAAGGGGCTAGGGAGATAGCTCTGAGGCACAAGTGCCTGCTGGGCAAGTGCAAGGTCGTGAGTTCGAACCCTGGTCCCACAAAAAAAAAAAAAAAAAAAACAGTGAAGACTGTTGTCCTTGTGGTCATTATTCGGAGTACCCCCTTTCCCCTCGCTGATGACTGCCAGCCCGACTTGGAGCCTTGACACAAGTCCCGCCTTCCTGCCAGAGGAGCCATCATTAGCCTCCTCTCCCATTGCCTCAGACCACAAAACATCCATCCCTGCAGCAAAGCGAGGTAATTACAACCCCAGCCTCCTCTTCCGAACAGGCAAACAAGCTGCCGAGGCCCAGGAGAAAGAGCATTAAGGATAATTGCTCTAGGAAAACACAGGGCTCAGCTGCACTCTGAAGCCCTTGTTAATTTCTGTCATCTGTGACTGCCTGGCCCTGTTCACTGGCTCCCTGAAGAAAAAAAAATTATCAGCTAAATAATAGCACCGGTGAAAAAGTGAACTTTCCAAGCTGTGTAGTACATACGTAATCAGTTGATGTTGAGTCATCACACACCCGCACTATTTTGAGTGCCCTCCTGATGTAATGCGGACAACTGTACACCTGAGGAAAAAGACTCAGGCTGGTTAAGATCATGATGGGGTCAGAAGGGGAAGAATAGTTCGATTTTAGCATCCTTTCTTTCATCCTGTGTTGTTTAATTAATTTTTTTCTTTGCCTTTTAAAAGAATTTCATTTGAGTGATTCAAAGATTTGTTGCAATGTGAAAGTCATTTGTTGGATAGCAATATCAAGCTGCCTTGTCAAACACACTGAAGTAACCCAAAAATATATTTCAGAGTGCACAGAGCTCAAAAAGAGCAAAGACTGCATGTGAGCGGACAAAACCTGTTTCTGCATTTGCTAGTCCTTCCTCAGACTGCTTAGTTTATCAGGCTGTTAACTAAACATCTTCAGGAAATGCAGGGATCATTTTGTTTGGAATCTTAAGACATACCAGAACACATAATAGTTACAAAGAAATGTTTTACAGATGTGTTAATTAAAAAGTTATCATCAAGAAATATAGTTTGGGCCAGGCATCATGGCATATGCCTGTAATCACAGCATTTGGGAGGCTGAGGCAGGAGGATCAATCTGAGTTCGAGATCAGCCTGGGCTACAAAAGTGAGCTCAAGGCTAGCCTGAACTGCATAGTGAGATCCTGCCTCAAAAAGACTAGATAGATAGATAGATAGATAGATAGATAGATAGATAGATATAGATATAGATATAGATATAGTTTTGAAATCTCCCTTTCTTGCCAAATGATCAGAATGCAGGTGAGATGCTAGCCAAACAGCCCTTTAGCCAACTTGCATTTCCATACTTTAAATGTGTGTTTTAGAAACCTGCTAACCATCAACCAAGTACCAACTTAGTGAAGTGCAACTGCTGTGTAAAATGTTAGGCTTCTGAAACGTTAAAAACATCATTACACGCCTGTCTGCCTTCTTGTGGAAGGCACATTTGTTCCTCTAGAGGTTCTGCTACAGATCCTGAGCACAGTTTTCTACATGAACATTTAAAGAGGCCAAACAAGAGAACAGCTCGATCCACTCTGGGACTCACCCGCTAGGGAGGAGCACACTACATTCCGGTCAATGTTTTTATTTTCTTCAGGGTGACAGGAGTTGTCTACAAATGACCTTAGATCCTTGCCTCTCCTTTTTTTTTTTTTTTAATCTGTATAGCAGATAAGATGACTTCTCAAGAAAAGCGAGCTATGTACATAAAGGACTATATCCTGCTTCGTCATCTACTTGGAACCAGTAGCTGTGTTGCCATCATAGGACCAGGAAACAGGCGCTGGTGAGCTGGAAGAGGCGCGCAGGCTGCTGGTGTCCTTGCACCAGCAAACCATCTGCCATGCAGCGCGTTGACTGCCGCGATCGCTGCCACAGTTGGCGGGCACTTCCTGTGCACACCGCCCTGAGCAGGACCCCGGGATGCACAAATACCAATAACTCCTCTGTGTTTATTACGCTGTTCTACCACATCATCCTTTATCTCTGTATCCCACCCAGCTTCTTCTTCTGTTTAAGGATGAAACGTGAGAGAGTGGGAAACATTGCTTAGCAAGGGACTGTGGTTTGTATCTAGGTGTCCCCCCAAAGCCTCATGTAAATCTTGGGGCTGTCAAGCGCAAGGCTCCAGGGGCGGGGCTTGAGAGGGCGTGGCCAAGAGAGGCGCGAACCCATAAACTGACAGCACGCGCTGTCTGAGGTTGCCCCTCTCCGCTCACCAGGCGGCAGTTTCTGGTGCAGGTATGTAGCGCATCAGCCTGGACACATCTACAGCCTCGAGATCTTGCTCTGCAACTGGGGCTGCCTTCAGCTATGAAGGCTCCAGTAACTGTGAGCTAAATAAACCTTTCCTCCCTTCAGCTTGTGTGTCCGGCGTTTGTCCCGACAATGACAGAGAAAAGCGACTGAGACACTAAGGGTTGCACAAGTGAACTAGCGCTAGAAGCACCTGTCCATTGTGACCAGCTGTCACTGGCCTTCCAGCTAGGTCGACTAGGTCGAATCCATTCAGCTGTTCCAAAGCCTTCCAGGCGCATTCTGAACCAGAGAATGCAATGAATCCATATCCCTTAAGAGTAACCCGTTTCGCTATCCATCATGAGATGCGTATTTTCAATCCTTCCAAAAGGTTCAGATATCCCTCAAAGCACGTCTTCGGTTATGTTAAAGCGCAGCGAGCCCACAGAGAGTCCCAGGCCCAGCCCTTCCCGTCTATAAATTGTTCACCACAGCTGCAGCTCTGTTTTCTGCTGCCCGTGATGCTTGTAGGGTGGCCGGCGCTCCCGAAACTCATTGGCCAACTAACCCTAGAGGCCCCGAATGACAGCAACTAACTCCACCTAAGCAATTCCCTTGGAACGTCTTGAATTTCTGTTAGAAAGTGTCCTCACATCTTGAACCTTTCCTCCTCTAGAGAACAACTTGCAAGTCTCTTGGTCGAATTCTTGCTGCCGCCGCGTGCAGAAGACTGTCCGGGCATCTCTTTCATCGGGAGTTAGGTGATCAGTAGGTTCCCTGGCAGGGCTCTGTCCTTCCTGAATGGACTTTTGCTTCCAGAATGTCATCTGCTTAATCTGGTGCGATGAGGCAACCGGGTCTTTCCCCGGGTGGCATGGTAACATTTTGGTCTGGAGTAGAGACTTGCGTAGTGGCCTCGGAATTTACGTCTTGAGTGGCTCCTCCGTCTCCTGTGTTTGCATCTACTTTGCTTCTGTTCCCGGCTTTGGTCCCTTTTTCTTGATCCCTGCTACGCTTTCTTTCCTTCCTTTTGCTTCTCTTTCGTTCGTGACTTCGACTTCCGCTCTTGCTTTTTCCCCTCCTTTAGCTCCGCCCACCTTGCTCTCGTCCTTCCTGTGAGGGGTCTCAAGCGCGGCTTCAATGACAGCGTCGCCTGCTGTTTCCTCCAAGCACCAGTGCAGGCTTGCAGATGCCCGCAGTGCTCGTATGTGGAAAGTCGGCTGCCCATGCCGCTACTGCAAACACCTAGGCCCCTGTTTAACTAACTTTCAGTGAACCTAAGGGATCACCAAAGACCAGCTTTCACCTATCCTGTTGCCCTGAAATTCAAATCCCGCGAGGAACCAACGTCATAGTAAAGGCACAGATGACCATATTGCAGATCCTCCATTTGTACCTTCATCGCCGTCTGGAATTTCTCACTTAAAAGCAGAAAGTGGCAGGAGCTCGCAAGGAAAGAGTGCTCTGCTATCTCTTCAAGGCTCCAAGTTTAATTTATAATTGTACCGGTACAGAATATTGACATCACGTACAAGGATCACCTTCTGGAATAATAAATGAGCACCCCACACTGTACTTACAAGGCTCATTTAAAGTAACAGCCAAGACCAAACGCAGGAGCGCACTCCCAAACATCTACACACCCACTTCCAGAATGTAATGAGTTTCTGGGTGCAAAGGCTCATTAGAAGGTAATTTGATCGCTACGACAAGAGTCCTCACCAGGGCCCGGCAGGATGGCTCAGTGGTCTAAAGCTCCTGCTTAGGAAAGCTTAGGTGGCTGCAGGGACCATGGTTCAATACCCGGCACCACATACTGCATCAGCCCTGCCCTCAGGGCAGGCTCAGCAGGCCATAAAAATAAGTAAATAAACAAACAAAAGTTCTGAAACAAGAAAAAAAATAGAATAAAATAAAATTAAAAATTCAAACAAACAAACAAACAAACAAGAGTTCTCACCATGCCCTACTGTGTATACATGGGATCATTTGTGCAGCTCTGAGAAAGCTCCACCCTCTTTTTACCTTTATGAGGCTGGCCATATTTAGGATTTTTGAGGGAGACTACTGGGGATTGAACTCAGGACCTTGCACTTACCACACAAGCACTTATTCCACTGAGCCATCTCCCCAGCCCCTGGTCTGCCATATTTATTTTTTTTTTCAATTCTTTTATTATTTAAATTTAACAATGGTTATATTACATATTTTCATCATCGGATCAGTTTAGATTAATACATACAGGTATATAAGATTGGTCAAACAACTAAACATTAACCTTTCTAAATCCACATTACTTTTTTTTTTCTTTTTCCCCTTTTTTTCTTTGAAAGTTGACATATTGCATATTGTCCTCACAATCATTCTATAGAGTGCAGTGTGTGGGCATGACCCACCTCCCTATTAATGTTGCATAGAAAAAAGGAAGAAAGAAAGAAAAAAAAAACAGGAAAGAATATACTTCTCTTTGGACTAAGAGGAAGCAGATACATATACAATCAAAGGTTTTGCAATTGCAGTGTGCCACCAGTGAAGCTTGTGACGTTGGAGGCTATTGAATCTAAGCCTCCTAAAGCTCATCTCACCAATCTAGCTCTGCGTTCCATGCATTGTATTTAAACATCACAGTTTGCTTTACTTTCTGCTCTCTGCAAAGCTGAGTGAGCCCCAGGGCCAGCACGGATGTACAGCTCCACCCCTTTCAGAAAATGATGTGGCGTGTCAGCAGGTTTATGACAGGGCTGGGATAGGAGTGGCACAAATGGGAAATATTTTCCATAACCACACCTTAGCATCCAATAAACCGCTAGTGTTAGAATATAGTAGATAACTAGGATTATAATTTGTACAGTGATAAAGGGAAATTGCCCCATCTGGTAAATACGTTGAGGACGTGCTCTTCCATGCTCCAGGAGCTCCCTGTGCACACCGGAAGCACACTGACTCCGTGAAAATACAGCAAGGTGGACTTAAAAATAACAAGCACAGCGTGGTGATTGGCCATGGCTGACCCTGTGGCAGCAGAGGGTGAGGGTCGCTGGGATGACCGCCTTTGCTTTCTTCCTTCCTGCAGCAGGAAGACATTTAAATCATGTAGGCCACTCCACCGCTCTCCTTCAGTGTGGAGAGGCATTCCTTCAAAAAGAATCATTGGTGAATTGAAAGGTAGGACACAGCTCAATGGAAAGCGAGAACTTGAGGGTTAAACAACAAAGCGAGAGGAAGGAGAAAAGTCAGGAAATATGGCGGGGGAGGGGGGCCCATACATTTATATAAACAAGATGATTAAGGCAATGGTCCTAAGAATCTCAGGTTTTGAAAACTAGCAGCTCATTGGCAGAATTGGTAGACAGTAGCAGTGATTGGTAGAATAGAGCCCAACTAACCCTGTATGCTGCTGTGAACTAAGCAAACTACACTGAGGACAGCAATGTGTAATACTAAAACCATGCTTCAAATACCTGTCATTTTGGTCTTCTAAAGGCGTGCTACTTCTCATGTTGTATCAATTAGTGCTATACTCTCTTTAAAGTAAATATTTGTTTTAAAAAAAGTAATAAAAGAAAACAAGAAGCGGGGCGTGGTGGCACATGCCTGTAATTCCAGCACTTGGGAGGCTGAGGCAGGAGGATCAGTGCGAGTTCAAGACCAGCCTGGGCTACAAAAATGAGCTCAAGGCCAGCCTGAGCTGCATAGCGAGACCTTGTTTCAAAAAGACAAAAAAAAAAGAGATAAGAGGGGGAAATCATAGGATTGTCCTGCTACAATGTTGTGTACGGTTTGATTTTCAAATTTCTGTGTAAAAATGTGTCATTATTTTTTTCACACTCTATAGGGACTTAAACTTTACAATATCTATGGTTGTTGGAAAATAGCGGTTTTCATGTTAAGCATTTGATATTCAGACAGACAGTGATGTTAAGCTCAATGGCCTCTGTTACAGGGTAATAATATCATTAAGCTTCTCTTCTGGATGTTTAACAACTAAAGTTTGCAGACCAAAATTAGAGAAATAGGGCTACAAGGAAAGCCAATATTTTGGCCCTACCCCTTCAAGGTCAGTGAAGACTCAGAACGTAAGAAAACCTATACTGTGACATCCTGTAACTCAATGGCCTCCCAAATTTTCTGATGAAGGAGATTATGGGGCCACAGAGGAAGTTGATCAATAGCATATGAGAGTCATTTGGAGAGAAAGCATTCTCTCAGGCTTTCACAGGAAGCCAATTGGCCAAGCAATGGCCATGACTGATCCACATGGCTGATACTGGCAAAAGATCTACAAGGTGCCGTGCAAGGTTCCAGGGTAAATCCTGAGGGAATTTGATGGATCTTGTCAGATACAAAAGTTACATGTTTTGTTATGTAGGTCTTGCTTTAATTTGATCTTAAGCATCCAGCAGAAAAGTCTAACAATGAGGCATAAAAAGTAAAGCCGTATTAATGTGCTGAACTGTAAAAGGCTCAAGTCAGAAACTTCAGACAACTGCCAGTTGTGCTGGTAACCCACTACTACGATGGACTATTGGACTGTATTGAGTTATTCTACTAAATTCAAGGACCTACAATATTTGAACTGGCATCAGATATGAAAAGGTCCTTTAAAGACTTCTCCAGGTACTGCAGCTCCTCTAACTGCAGGGGAACAGCCAAGTGTAAAAAACAAAAAGAAAAAGGGGGCTATCTTGGGAGCCATGAAGCTAGGAAATCTATTAAATATATGTGAGTGGGACTTGGCCCCGTGCCTGAAGCAAACACGTTACCTCACTCCTGAGCTGAGCATCCTGTCTGGCTAAGGTTAGCTATGAGTTACGAGGCAACCTAGTGCCGTGCTTACTAGCTTCACAAAAGGGTAAATAAAGGATCGTTCTGTTGTGGAAAAACAAAGAGAGAAAATGTGTATATATGTATACACAGGAGAGGATAGATATACAGCTGCCTTCTGTTAGTTCCCTGAGAACAAAGATTGGCATTGGTGGTGTTTAGACAAGATATGGTGTCGCACCTTGTCCTCCGAATACCTACTATGAAGATCCCAGTATGCCAGGTATTAATTGCTGTAACTGTCCTACTAACCTGTTGGGAAACTGTTTCATTGCTACTTTATCTTTTTTTCTCATTAAAATGAATTTAAAAATCATTTGGTGAAAACATATGAATTTGCATGCTGTGTCAAAACCCCCTTTTCCATGATGTTTCCAAGACAGAGCATTTATTGGGGGAAAAGTGGGAATCTGAGTGTGCTTATGAAAAAAAAAAAAAAAAAGCGAATAGTGCTGGCTGTGGCACTTCTTGGGTATCACACCGGTTTACTTCACTTGCTGTAAAATGGTCACATCTAAAGTTTCAGTGACATTGAGAAACTTAGGAAAATAAACATTCGCTTTAATCTTATAAGTGAGAGATGCCCAGTTGAAAGAATTCCACATTTTATTCAATTTTTACAGTGGATTTGAATATAGTAAGACTAGTTTTATCAGCAATGTCGTGTTTGCTGAGAGCGTCGCATTCCCACAGAATGAGCTCATGGAGACTCTGCCCAGGCGTGGCCACCAGCATGGTGGACCTTTGCTGGTTGAAAAACTCTAAACCTGTAAGTATTTCGAGCAAAAATGCTAAACCTATAGTATTTCTGCCACTCCATTGTCAATATGTTGATACCCATGTACATAATGGGAGAGGTAAATATTTTTGGAAACGACTTAATGAAAAAAAATCAACATTGTGAAAATCATTACAGCATCTTTACTTTTACTGAATTTAAATTGAAAATATTATTTCTCGATCACCACCTATTTTACATGGTATTAGGAGCTGCCAACCAAGCTACCGATGAATAAGGCAGAGGGGCCCGGATGGTGTGTGCCATAGCAAGGCCAGCAGTTGGGACGAGAACCAACGAGCCAGTGCACTGGCTGAAATAAAGCCGAGTTGCTTCAGAGTTTCTTGGCTCACCGAGGGACGAAGCTCAGCGAGTCCTCTGAGCTACTTTCATCCAGTCTTCTCATCGTTTGTTTCAGCATCAACTCATAACATACAACACCCACCATTTCCTTCTGAGTATTTTTCCAGAAGAACTGAAAACATTGTACCAACGTGATATATGTGTTCCCATGTTTATAGCAGTACAGTTTGTCAAAACTAAACCATAACACCTCGCATCTTGGCCCACGGGGGTGCACATGTTTACCAAGGTGCCCAAAGTAGCTATCTTACATTTGAGGGTACCACAGGCTGTGTGCCAACTACTTGGCTCTGCCATTGTGTTACAAATGCAGCCAGAAGCAACTGTTTCCAAATTATAGAAAGCTAAACGTTCTAACTTCACTTTGACATTTTTAGAAAGTTTAAAAATTATTTGAGGGGGCCGGAGAAACAGCTCAGTAGAATAAGTGCTTGCCTGGAAAGTGCAAGGACCTGAGTTCCAAAAAGAAAAAGATTTTTTAATTTTTGTTTTTGTTTTTCTGGTTTGCTTGGCAGGACTGAGGTTCAAACTCACAACTTCACTCACTTGCCAGGCAGGCACTTGTGCCATGGAACTACATCCCTGGTATACCCCCCAAAATATTTAAAACTCCTATTTTTCTATATTCTAATATCACAAGGGTCCAAAACTCACCACCTAGGCCCAGCAGGATGGCTCAATGGTCTAAAGCACCTGCAGGTGGCTGCAGGGACCACGGTTCGATCCCCGGCAACACATGCTGCACCAGCCCTGCCCTCAGGGCAGGCTGAGTCGGCCATAAAAATAAATAAAACAAACAAACAAAAGTTCTGAAACAAACAAACAAATAATTAATTAATTAATTTAAAAAACTCACCACATAGGTATGATGCCATCCACAGGTCTCAGGGCATGAGACCTTGCTTGACAGCTCAAGTCCGGCTACCCCAGTATGTACAGGGCCCAGGATTCTTTTTAATTCAATCAACCTGAAACAAATCCAGAGTACCAGTTTACTTTTACAACATGCTGGAAATGCTTTGTTGAGGATATAGAAGCCAGAAGGCCAAATCATTTCAGAGTACATTGAAATCTGAGTTACTTAGGGGCCAGGGAGATAGCTCCATGGCACAAGTCCCTGCCTGGCAAGTGCAAGGTTGTGAGTTCAAACCCTGGTCCCGCAAAAAAAAAAGAAAAGAAATCTGAGTTACTCACCCACCTGAGCACAGCCCAGACAAACACCATGAAGGCTCAGGTGACAGGAAGACAGCCTCATCTTCTGAGTTTTTAAATCCGGCTTGGACACTGGCTGGCTAAGGCCCAGCACACCCCACCCTCGTGGCCATCATAGAAGTTGCCGATTTGGTTGCAAGACATGCCTGAAACTTTATTCCTGAGAATAAATGCTAGACTTTGGCGTGTGTGTGTCTGTGTGTGTGTTCACTGAATCCAACACCTTCACACTGATCTACATCTGCAGCAGTTTTTAAATTTAAAGAGAATAGAAAAATAGGAGCTGGGAAGATAGCTCCCTGGCACCAATGCCTGCCTGGCAAGTGCAAGGTCATGAGTTCGAACCCTGGTCCTGCAAAAAATATAAGTAAATAATAAATAAATAATAAAAATAAAAAGAATTGATAAGACATTAGAAATGATACACAACTTCAAAAGAAAAATAAACCAAGATGGTACATCTTCAGCCAGGGTTGTCGTATTGCACATGGGTGTAACGTAGCAACTAGATCTTCAGTGTAGTTGTCGTATGTTGTGTGTCGGTGTGGAAAGAAATGACGAGAAGACCCGATGAGGGTAGCTCAGAGGACTCCCGGAGTTTGGTCCCTCGGTGAGCCAAGAACCCTCTAGCAAATCAGCTTTATTTGGGGTAGTGAGCGTGATCTCGTGCATAATCACTTTAGCAAAGGAGGACCATGTGACTGGTCACGAGGGTGACCCTGAGCTCCACTGACCTCCATGCCTTCCCCATCATCAGTCTCACATGTGGGTCATCCATCAGCATGGTGGAGAAAGGGAGAAAGCAACAACCAGAGTGCCCACGGGGGAAGCTGCCATCTGTCATCTGGAGTCCCAGCTCTCCGGGACTCCCCCACCCCAGCTTTCCGGAATTTTCAGCCACAGACCCCAGCTGTCCCTGGGCCCCGTTCATTGCACACCGCTTGTTGAAATGCTGATTAGGCTACAGCAGTTGCTCAGATTACCAGATGTAAGCCCGTAACATTGCTCAAAGTGAAAATTTTAAACATTAACTTCTACTTTCAAAACCCCGATAGAAATGAATAGTATAATCGTTTTAGTTCCCCTGTGTATATACATACACGAACTTTCCTTTCCTTTTCTCCTTTCCCTCATCCCAGCCCTTTATTCGTCTTGCTCCTTTTCCTTCCCTTTCGCTCTATCCATCGTACCTTTCAGATTTCATATCGTCTCTCAGGCTCTTCTTACATTAGGGAAACGATGCAGTGTTTACCCATGGGGATCTGGTCTATCTCACTAATGATTCTACTTGCATCTTTTTGCCTTAAAAAAAAAAAAAAATGGCCCGGGTCTTAAGAACCTTCAAGGGGTTCAGCATATTGATTATAGCACAATGTAATGCTAAAATTATGTTTGGAATACATGTCACTCTTGTCTTTTTGATATATACTGCTCCTTGTGTAAACTCAGTTACTGTCATTCTATCAAGAGTAGTACTTGAAAATAAGAGACTGGGCCAAATACCATATTCTTGAAAGGGTACAATT
>PVJA010034512.1:8991-22582 GCA_004027025.1 Myocastor coypus | reverse complement strand
AAAGTTATAAGATGTAGACAAAATAAATTTTAGAGAAGCATTTGTGAAATGAATACATAGCATGAGATTAATAATAGATTTCACATTGTAAATAAATTATCTACAAACTTAAATGAATATACAATAAAAATTGTCTGAAATAAAATAGATAAGAATTTATAGATCAATAATATAATAGTTCGCTGTGTGCTAAAATCAAACATATATTCATATAATTAGAATTCTGAAAGTAGGAAGGGATAGGCAATAGATATTTAAAGATTTAGAATTTCCAAATTTAGTTAAAATTATAGCACCACATTTCAAAGAAAATTAAACTTTTGCACAACAAATATGAATAAAATCATACCAAGATACAGAAAAAAGAAATCTTCCAAAACTAACTGGAAAGAAAAAAATTATGAAAGCATATACACAAAAAATTAGCTATGAAAAAGCAAAACTGAATAGCCTCTTATTCCAAAAGGGAGCAAGTAAGAACCTAGACTAATTCAAAGGACTGAAAACCATCTGTCATCTTTGAATTTTACACTTAGCAAACATATCTTTGAAAGCTAAAGCTTTGGAGTGGAGAAAAGGCTCAAGGCATGTCTCTTTAAGGAGAGAGCATTTGATCAGAATTTTTTTATGTATTTAGTACGGGGTCTACAGAGTCTCACTACACAAATCAGACTCATTGTGATCCTACCATTTTTAACCTCCCAAGCTCTGGGATTATAGGTGCACACTTCTATACCCAGTCTCACCTCTCTCTGGGGGCAGGATCAATGGAATCCGGGTCCCTTCATTTGCCTAAGTAGGCGCTTTAATCCACTTAGCTATCTGGGCAGCCCAACATTTGATTAGAGATCTGAATACTGATAAGAGGTAGCCATGTGAAAGTGTAATGGAAGAATAATACAAACAGAAAAAAAAAGAGAGGCACAATGGTCTAGAGCAGATACAGCCCTGGAATGCTTAAGGGTCAGTAAGAAAACCAATATGGCTAAAAAATGGAAGCCCACATTAGACTGAGTGATGGAAATTGTATAAAGTTATAACTAGAATGTATTTGTGGAGTACATTTACACTATTTGCTGATAGATTGGATGGCAACCGTGAGTGAAAAGGAAAAGCCAAAGATAATTCTCATATGTTTGACCACCATCTCATTTCAGCGATCACTAACAAGATCTACAAATCCTACATTCCTTAAATGATCCAGGGGTACTTGGTAAAATGTAGTAGCATAGTCTGAAAATATATAACAGGATTGGTTGGGATGCTTCCCAGAGCATGGAAGGATTTTATCTGACTGTAGGCAAGGTTGTCTCTGCTATAACTTTTTCCCCATGTCCAACAGGCTCATTATTTTTAAATTACATATAGTATTTGTACTTATTTATGGGGTACAGTAATATTAGATAAATAGATGCAATGAGACAAATGAATTAGCATTTTCATCTTTTCAAATGCTTTCATTTATATATATTGAGAACTTTCAAGGTCTTCTCCTATGGTTACTTTGTTTTTTTTGTTTTTTTTTTTGTTTTGTTTTGTTTTGCCTTTTTGAGACAGGGTCTCACTATGCAGTTCAGGCTGGCCTTGAGCTCACTTTTGTAGCCCAGGCTGGTCTCGAACTCGCACCGATCCTCCTGCCTCAGCCTCCCGAGTGCTGGGATTACAGGTGTGAGCCACCACGCCCGGCTCATCCTATGGTTACTTTGAAATGTGTGATTGTTTTATACTATAGATTCCCTAATATGATATGGAATATTAGAACTAATTCTGCTCAAGTTGAATTTTGAAATCTGCTATCCACCTTCTCATCATTCTCCCACATTCTTCCATTCTGAGTTTTTCATGACCTCTGTTCTACTCTCTACTTCTATATGATCATCTTCTTCAGCTTCCATAAATGAGCAAGAGCATACAATATGTGTCTTTCTGTGCCTGTCTTATTTCACATAATATAATGTCCTCCAGTTCTGTCCTTGTTACCACAACTAACATGATTTCATCCTTTTAATGCTTACATAATATCCCACTGTGTATATATCTCACATTTTATCCATTCATCAATAAGTAGACATTTGATTTATGCCATGTTTGGCTCCTGTGACTGGTGCTACAATAAACATGGGAGTGAAGTTATGTCTCTGATATGATGATTTGATTTCCTTTGGATATATAGACAGAAGTAGACTATCCAGATCATATGGTAAATACACATTTAGTTATTTGAGAAATACTGTTTCCCACATAATGATTCTAGTAATTTATAACCCACCAATGATATATAAAAGTTTCCCTCTCTCAGCATACTAATTAGCATTTGTTGTTTTGGAGGGTTTTTTGGTAATAGCCATTGTAACTAGTATGATATGATATGTTATTGTGGTTTTGATTTTTTGTTTCACTTATAATAATAACGAATATCTTTGAGTATATTTGCTAGTCATTTATGTTGCTATAACTATTTAATTCTATTGACATATAATTCACATACAAAGTTCACCCACTTAAAGTGTACAATATAAAGGATTTTGATATACTCCATTATTAATTTGTAAAGTTATGAGGAAATATACATATAACATAATATTTCATGTCTTGACTATGTTAATTACATAATTAGGTTATATTAGTTATAGTCTCAAAATTATCCAACCATCACCACTGTTTCCAAAATATTTTCATCATTGCAAAGAATTATAAAAACTTACCAGTAGCTCCTCATTCCCTCTCCCCACCAAGTCCCTGGTAACATCAAATCTACCTCATGTCCCTGAATCTGCCTAATTTGGTAGTTCATATAAATGGAGCGATATAATACATCCTTTTGTGGCTGGCTTATTGCACTTAGTACAGTGCCTTCATCTGTGTTATAACATTTGTCACAGGAGCAGCCAGATAGCTAGCTCAGGAGATTAAAGCACCTGCTTAGGCAAAGCGCTATGGCTGGGGTTCAATCTCAAGCATGTGTGTCGGCCCCAACCCCAGGGTGTGCTGAGACTCTGATTGAGATTGGGTGTGGTGGTGTGTCTATAATCCTAAAGCTTGGGAGGCTGAAAATAGGAGAATCACTACAACTCCAATCTGTATAGTGAGACCCTATAGACCCTATACCAAATACATTTAAATAAATTGTCAGAATCATTCATTTTTATGATTGAACAATATTACATTATATGTACATAATCCATTTTGTTCATTTAGTTGGCCATAGACATTTTAATTGTTTCCAATTTACAGCGACTTGTAAATATTGGCACAATGAAAACTATTCAAATTCCTTCGGATATATTCCTGGAATGAAATTTACAGGTCCTGTGGCAATTCTATATTTATCTGCTTTAACTTTTTTGAAGTCTATTTTGAAACAAAACAGATGAGCGTATCCTTTTTCTTTTCCTCCAATTCCCACTTAAACAAATGTACCATAAGGCAAAAAGTACTGCTGCTTCAATAAAAAGGAGTTTTCAAAGGTAACAGGTGTTGGGGACAGGTAGCGCATTTCCATCTTGACACACAACAGAAGTTAAGGAGGGGTGTGTGTGTGTGTGTGTGTGTGTGTGTGTGTGTGTGTGTAGAAAAGATCTAAAGTCTTATCTATGGCACACGTTTTTATAGAAAATTCTGAGTATTTTAATTATTGATACCAATCTCTAGCAAAAACTTAGGAGAACATGTCTCCATCTGGTGTCCTATCTTCAAGGCAAAGGATGATAAAGTGAAATCCACTGTCCTCCTTCTATTCTGAATGGTTTACAGTATTATCTATCAGAGGTGGCATTTGAACATAGATTTTCTACTACATTTCCTTCTAGTTGTGATTGCAAGCATTTTCTGTAAGCTATCACATAGTTCATATCCTATCTGTATGTTACTTGGTGGCCCACTGAATAGATTTCTAATGTTAGTGGTATCTATCTCTTTAGAAATTTAAATTCTAGAACTGAATATTTCTTTCCAATTTTATCAAAATTCCTATATTTTTTCTTTGTTTCACTCAATTTTATTTCCTTTAGTGTTTCTGATCTGAATTAAAGACATTTTTTTTCTTCTATCAGACAGTAAAATTGGCTTTCCAGCTCACTGGATAAAGAAGCCTATCCTATATAATAGCTGGGAAGAGAGAGTCCAGTATGTGAGACAGAGAGACAAAGAGAGTCCAGTATGTAAGAGAGACAGAGACAGAGACAAAGACAGAGACAGAGACAAAGAGAGTGCAGTATACAGAAAACAAAAGAGTCAGATGAGTTCACCACAAAGAACTTCTAGAAAAAGGGGAATTTTAAAAACATTTGTAGGAAAAATCAAAGTAGATCAAGAGCTATATGGGAATGTATTTGTGACCAAAACCTGTGGTTTGGTGATGTACAGTGATAGGGGGTCTGCTTAGCAGGGCAATCCCTAGCACCACCAGAAAATAAAAAAAAACGATAAAATGAAAATGGCTTTATATTATATTACACTGTGGTTTCTGTTGTTTAAAGTATTGTCAGTTCTAGGATTCACAATAAAATGTGTTAACTTGAAAAATATATATATATGTATATGAAGAGGGTTAGAAAGAACAAAAACAGTTTCTAAAATACATCATTGCTTTGAAGTAATCATATCATAGTAGAAATATATATATATATATATATATATATATATATATATATATAGAGAGAGAGAGAGAGAGAGAGAGAGAATGTCAGCGGTAACTTGAAAATCATCTCAAGACAAAAATGTTCTAAATACTGTTATTTCTAATTGTATGCTTCATATTTTGTATGAGATAATGTTTAGTAAAATGATACTCTCCAAAGAATGTTCTGTTTTCTTTTAAATAAGTTTGAGGAACCAACAATGAAAAACAAAATCCATCTATGCTTTAGCAAATAATATCAAATGAAAGATAATTCCATGGCAAACTTTTCATATTTAAAGCAGAACTCCATTGCATTAGGCATTGTTTGAGTCTAAATAAACAGATCCTTTTCAGAATATGGTAGTAGCGTAGGTGGAGTAATCCTAAATAGAATCAATTAAAGTCCCACTGCACAGAAGTTTGAAATTTACTCTCCAAATATTATATCCTGCTACTTTCTTCAGAAGAGACAAGCAGAAACACACTCACACATACAATTTGGATATCCATGATTATATATGATTATATATTATTGAAATTTACTATACATGAAAGTAGCAGGATCCACTAGCCATATCCTGAAAAGAAACTATTGTTCCATTTTCTTGGCCTGCAGTTTTAATCAACTATACAAACAAGAAAGTTAAGAATTATATAGAAAATGATAGAGAAGTTTTGAGGCACAGTGTAGCTGTGGAACACTTGTTGATCATGTATAGGGCCCTGGCTTCAATGCACAAACTGCCAAAAAAAAAAAAAAAAAAAAAAAAAAGAGGGTTGGGGAGAATAACAAAAAAAGGAAAAAATGAAAAGAAATATAAACAATTCAAGGAAGCTTGGATAAATTCATGCAGTATGGATACGTGGAAAATTGTTGAAGGTAACAAAGCTTTAGAGTTGGCATCTAGAGGACAACTGTGGTTTCTTGTAGTTCATTGTTGATCTTGTCTTGAAACATTTCTATCTCAGCTTGACCAAAGAGTGGAATGGCAGGGACTTGTCTACAGTTTCCACAACCTTTTTTCCCAACATCTTAAGAACTAAAATTATGTAACCTTATGAAAATATGCAGCAGCAAAATACATTAAAATTTTCCTCAATTACCAGCGAGATAGCTCAGCAGACTAAGGACCTGCTTAGGCAAGAGCAGGGACCACATGTCACGCCGACCCTGCCCCCAGGGCTCTCTGAGCTGGCTACTGAGACTGGGCGTGGTGGTGTACTCCTATAATACTAGTGCTGTGGAGGCTGAAAACAAGAGGATCACTAGGAGTCCAAGATGCATAGTGAAACCCTGTAACAAACACGTAAATTTTTCCTCAAATATTTGAAAGTTAGACATTTTAAAGATAGATTGGACTTGCTCTGTGAGTCTCCATAGGGCAGAACAAAAACCAAAGAATGAATGTTATGGTGATTGAGATGTTAGGTTGATGTAAAAAGAACGTTCTAACAGATTTAAAGCAAAGGGAGCATCCTCTCCGCACATATAGTGAGCTGCGAATCACAGATGAGCTTCAAGGGAAGGTTAAGAGCCAGTTGGCAGATGCTAAATAGAGGACTCAAAACTCTGAAGGTTTACTGAACATCACCAGTGGTTTCCAATACTCACTGCATATCATTTGAGAACTATTTTATTTTACTTATTTTGATATTTTAGGGAAGGGTGCACAAAGTGTTCAGGGTCTTACTACTAGATCGGACTTGTGGTGATCTGCCTGTTTCCAGCCCCCCAAGAGCTGGGATTACAGGTGTGCTCCAACACACCCAGTCTCAATTGCTATCTCAGCATGTCCGGGGGGCAGAGTTGGCATGGCAGGCCCAGAGATTGAACCGCTAACCCCTGATCCAGTTGCAGGGGCTTTAATCCACTGACCTACTTAGGCAGCCCTTTTATTTTATCTTAAAGACAGGCTCTTGATACATTTTTCAAGCCAGTCTAAAGCAATCCTCTTGCCTCAGCCCACTGAGTAATTGGGGTTGCAGGCGCACACAATATAATCCTCAGTGGGATGGCATTTTAAAACATAGACTACTGAGTCTTGGCCTGATTGTGTTAGATTCCTCTAATCTGTTTTTCAAAACCAGTATCCTAAGCAGTTTTTACATAAAGTACCCAGAGCCACTATTTGAGGAACACTAGTGTACACAACATATGCCAGGGAATTTCTGTTTCAGTAATCTGGGTTTGCTTTCTTTGCAATACAAAAAATTCAGTGAAAAGACTTGGGGCTGGACCCTTTCTGTAACCCATTTCCTCGATGAATTTTAGTTGATTAGAACTGTTGCATTAGGGGTCCATAAACTTCCTATCCTGGATGACTCTGGATAACTGGACTTCCTGGGTGGCCAAGTACAGTTGCTGGTTGTATGTGGAGATGTTCATGCAGTGTAAATTGCTACCTGTGAGAAAGAATCTCTGTCTTACTCTACTTTAGCTGACAATTCATCCCCTTTTCTTTCCTTTCTCTACCCCTGAGTCTTGGATAGTCCAGGATTTTGCCTTAATGTTCTGTAGAGCTCCAGGCAAACTCCTGCCTCAGCCATCCCTGTCTTCAAGAATTTAGATGAACATTCCAACTCAGCATGAGAAAACAAAAGGCATAGGTCCTGGGAAGAAGCAGGAGTATAAGAAAGTTCATAAAAAGAGAATAAAGTGAGACATAAGGAGTAGTTTGATCAAGAACTTAGAAACTTGAGCCAACATGAAGACTTTGCCCTATAAGCCTTTTCCAGTGCTTTCCTCACCACACCTAAAGGGGCACAGGTGGTCAGAGATTCTCCGATGGTGTTCAGAGGTAAAGGGAGCTGCAACCTTCAAAATTTCAATCTGGAAAACACAAGGTAGACAACAACAACTAGACTTTGCATGCAGTAGCCAAGGGTTAAAATGTAGTTGGAAACCGTAGGCAAGAGAAATGCCCTTAAAATGAAAAGGGACAGAATGAGAAAGTATCTCATGAGCTTTGAACTCTTGGCCACTAACCAAATCTCTCTCCTACCACTATGTTACCCGCTCCCTTGTTCTTTATCCTTCATGTACCTTCTGTGATGAGGCAGCTCTACTACGTTGCTGCCTCATGAATCCTCACCCCTCAAAGCTCCCAACCTACAAGACTGTAACTGGGTAGACATGAACACGAATGCAAAAAGGAACTCAAAATTGAATGCTATCAGGAAGTGGGACAGATGGTAAAACTGATATAAGGAGCTGAAAATTTCCTGACCCACAGCCAGAAGTACCTTCTTGATATAGTACTCCTGATTCCTTACTCTTTTTTCTTTGCCTATTTGACCTATAGTCGGGGCATTGGCAGCCAAAGCAGGTGTATGTGTATCTTAAAAGCCCTAGAGAGAACAAGGAGCCAACGCACGCCACATAGAAAACATGAGGGTGGAATGGCCAAATATCAGTATGTCAGGAAGAGAGGCCATCCTGAAGTATGTGGAAGTGACTGATAAGACAAATGGGAGCTGGACTTCATCGCTTTCATATCCCTAACAAGGAGGGCTAATGAGGGCCCATCTCTGATGAAACTGGTCATATTTTCCAGGCAGCAACCAAACTAAAAGCTAGCTCTTAACCCTAAAATGAAAATAAATGAAATTTTTGTGATCTTTCTTCCATTTTTGCTCCCTTTTGTTAGTTCTTTGTTTTTACTGTCGTTGTAATATGTTGTGGGTACTAAGGTAAAAGGAAATGCGATAATGATCTATGGAGTAAGCATGGGGTGTCTACGAAATCCGGGCATCAAAGAGGCACAGGGAACTATCTGATCCTGAAGTAGAAATGAAATATTTTCAGCCTAGAGGCCAGATTGCCCAGCATTCAACCACAATTAGTGATCAGGGGCACCGGACCAATTTGTAATCAGTGTAGCCTTTCCTGATTAAGAATGAGCTGTGGGAATCGCTAGGATCAGACAGGATTACATTGGAACTTTTAACAAGGAAGATAAACTATCCCCACCACAAATTATTTGTGTCTCTGGTGTGTACTTAAAGAACCTGTTTCTTCTTTCTAACTTCATTCTGAAAACCAGCAGCTCCCAAACAAGGATATAGGCCTGAACTACTACAGAAAAGGCACCTCTATACATCCCCTTTCTTTTTATTTTTTCCCACTTTATGCCAAACAATTTTACTTTCTTATTTATGGAAACCAGATTGTTTTTTGTAAGGCTGGCTCTAATTTTTTTTTCTAATTCTAATTCACTAAGACCCTTACTGTCATGGATACCTTTTTCTGGACTGGGCACTTTGGAGATGCAACACAGTAGCTATTGTATTAGGACCTCCCAAATTGAATTAGTTTGTACTAGTTTTTTTTGTCTTTGTTTTGTTTTGTTTTGGTTTGGTTTGGTTTGGTTTTTTCTCTTCCCAGGCAACTTCTGTGCTTGTCTTCCTGGCAGTCCAAAGATTAATGAGGATTTGTTAAAAGAATGTGTTATCCTTAAAGCTGTCCTGTTTCTCCAAACTTGTTGAGTATATAACACAGCTGGATCCTACCTTAAGAAATCCATATATCAGAAAACTCACAAGCGATAAAAGAAACCAACAGTAGTAATTATTCACATCGAAACATTCTTCCCTGGACAACAGAAATCCCTTAGCACCTTTTGGCGTTTACAAATCATTAACTTCTTATCAGAGGAACATAGGAGGAGGATTTTCAGAAATAAACATAAAACCGCCCATGCAATGATAGAAAAAAAAAAGCTGATTTTCAAAAATGGATCTAATTTATGACACAGCTTTTTCTAAGAATTTATGTGTTATGTAATGTAAGGTAGATTCTTATCTAAACAAAGCATCCAAAACCAGGGATAAGAACTTGCTTGCTGAGACTGAATCAATTAACACAGGTATAGTTATATCATTCCTATAGTCAGATAGTTCATCTTGGAATCTCCTTTACACAAATGAGTCATTTTTCTAATACTTTTGGATTCATGCCTTTCTAATGCTTTTCTATACATGCAGTATGTGCCATGTTGCTAAGACTGAAGCCGGAAGAAACTTCCAAGTTCCAAATTCCTTGACTTTGTTTAAATTTATAACTTGAATGTTGTATTATTGGCCTACTTTGCATATCTCTTTGTATTATCTTAAGGATTTATATAAATCTAAGAAGACAGCATGACTCCTACCTCCCTCTCATTAATAACATACTTTTTAGCAAGCAGATAAAGAATGACTTAGATATAAATCAGTAGAAAGGCAGATTGCCGCGGGGTTGAGAGCATTTTCCCCAACACTGACAAGCAATTTTGAGACTGAAGGTAAAGAAATAAAATTTCAGAGAGAGACAAATATATAGAAAGGCCCTTAATTAAATGCTCTGTTGTCTTTACATGTCAGACTGTGACAGAAAAGTCATCCTAATGGAAATTAGATTTTGTAAGTCACTTTAAAAATCTTGGGCTAATAGAAAAAGGTCATTTAATTATGAAGAAAGCCAGATAACTCTCAGCCACAGATTGTCCTTATGTCTATAACAGATCTGTGTAAGCATTATTTGGCTTGTTAAGTACTATCGTGAGACATCTGGTAAAATGTGAGAGGCATTGGGCTGCCATTGGTTGACCAGATTTAAAACAGAAGATAAGCAGAATTGTCATAAAATATTAAGGTTTTATTGACCTACTCCACCTTTCTGGAATGACAACAGATAGCCCTCTTTTTCAAGATATAGATGACTTTTTCCAATTTTCTGTATTTCTTTGGTGATAAATTGCTGGCACTGAAATAAAGACTTAAGGAAAATGCATTACAAACCAATGGCTGCTGATAATTTTTCTCACAGATCACAGGTTTCACAGCCACTGCACAATACTGTGCATGTAACTTGGAAATGCAACCCAATTGGTCGGTTTCTCGTTACTCTTCTAAACTTTAGGATTCAAAATGACTTCCTTTCATAGTTCAACTATTGCTTTTTACTGTCAATCACAAACTCAAGTCTAATGAAATAGTGATGTAATTGGATTTACTCTGGAGGGTTTGCAGATTTTGGTTTTGTTTCTGTTCAATAGTAGCAGGAAATGCACAGACCTGAACACAAGACAACCTAGTTTTTCTGTTTACTCTTTAAAAAAAATTGCTTCAGCTCATAAATATTCCCCTGCCTTCTCTTACTTTCTAATTGGATATGATTTACAACTCTGAAATTTGGCTACATTTGCTTTATCTTGATGTCTTTGGTATAGCCTGGTTCAAGTCTTCGATTACTATATGACAGCAACCAAATGGTGTACATTCAATCTGCTTCATTCCCAAGGTCTTACTTCCATATGGAATATTGGTGTCCTCCTCCCTTCGGTGGCTGAGATGAAGTGAATTTAATGTAACTGTAACACAATTCAAAAATGCTATACAAAGGCACTCGTAAAAGACAAAATTATTTGAAATTTTTACACTAGAGCATCTCTGGAGGTTTTACAACTTTCAGTTGTGATTATTCTCAACTCTTCTACCCATCTATCAAAGCTGATAAGGGAAAAATTCTTTGTTGAAATCAAAGAAATTATAAGTGCGATCATCTCACTGCTCATTCCTATTGGAATTCTTCCCTTGGGAAGAGAGTTGGAGAGACTTGATCCAAACAACTTAAGGTAGAAAGTTGCAAACCAGAAAAAAAAAAAAACCCGGCTGGAAATTTAAGTACCATACTCTATTTTTTGCAAATATTTTCTTGTACAGTAATTTGTTCTTTCCAAGGAATTTTTTGCTCTCTGACAGGAATAGCAATAATATTCTCTCACTGCACACTTAGACCCAAGAGTTCATTTACTTTCAATTCCACACAAATAAGACAAATTTAAAGGAAACTGTCCCTGCATGTGTCTAAGGAATTTCTGTCAATGCAAGTAATACAGCTTGCCTTTCTCTAGAGGGGTCTTCTATAAACACAAGCTGTGTAAGCTATGCCACAGCTACAGACTGTCACAGGGCTTATGTCTCTTCCTCCTCTGCTCTGCAACTGAAGCTCTAATTACCTCTCCATCAGATGCAAACAACACTTCTGTTTGATTCCCTCATCACCTGCATCATCAGGGTAAACCAGAAAGTATCATGAAGCAGGCAAAGTCGTTCTTGATGTTCTTTTAGTGACTTAGTTTTCTGCTTTTTCTTTACTTAAACTATAAGATCTCTGCTGTTCACTATGGCCTCCACCAGCTACATGCACATACTTAAATTTAAATTAATCAAATTAAAATTTAAAGTTCAGCTTTTCAGTAGCACTAACCACATTTCAAGTGGCTCAATAAGATATGTTTCACTAGAAAGTAGCATATTGAACAGCATAGGTGTAGAGTACTATAGGAAGTTTTTTAGGCGACTCTTCTGTTAGCTCCCTTAAATTTTCAGGGATAAGGACCTCATTTTACACTTCTCCATTCCCTTCAGTGCCTGATACAGCTACTGAGTGGAAGCACTATGTCATCGTGAGCCACACTCAATTCATCATAGGCAATCTTCTTCTTCATCAAATCATGGGAATACCAGAAAGCATACTCTGTGACCATTCCCATTTTTCAGATGAGAAAACTGAGGTTCAGTGAGATTGAAGGATTTGTCCAAAGACAGTCACCTAATAAGTGCCAAAGCTAGGTCATTTTGGAACCTTGCTCTTAACAGCTGGCAAGAAAAGTTAAGAAAACATTGGATAACTGCAAGTTGTGTTGCAGACGGGAAAGCCCCTTTCAGAGCCTTAGTGATCAGCTGGTTTCTCCACAGCACTCATGTTGCCCAAGGCAGAATAAATAGAGCTTACAATCAGGACCAATTCCTAAAGATGAGGTGGGGGGGTGTAAAGTACATTGAATTGTATTTGAGTGTAGGTATCCGAATAAGTGGCTCTTTATTTGACTACTCCTCTAAATTAACTAATAGTAAATTAGCAGTTGTTAATGTGTCACTTCACATTTAGAAATTGTTCCTTTTATCCAAATAGTGAAGACTTGTGAAACCTAGTCACTTCATGAAGTCACTCTCACTTGCTTCTCTTACCAGAAAGTTCTGTCATTTGAGCTTCCATCCAGCATATTTTGAGCCAGGACATGCAAATGCCAGAAAATCAATTTTCCTGCAGCTTTCACAGTAAGTGTATTTGCCAGACAAAACCCCAGCCAGCCACTTTTTAAAATCAGCATAGCACCTTTAGAAATAATACTTACCAGAACACTCCTAACACAGCAAGGAGGAAAAGACTTAAATCTAAGCCCACCTGTTCAAAATTGAGAGCCACAGGAGAAGATAAAATGTGAGTGTATTGAAATTGAACACTTTAGTGGCCCCATTTGGCCTCGGTAAGGTGTCATCTGCCAAGTATCCAGTGAGTTACCTTTCATGAGTCTGTGCCACAGTAGCACTGGCAGCACTTAAACGCATAGCACTCTCATTTTTCTTTTGGTGTTTTTTTTAAAAAAAATTTTGTATTCATGTTAATGCGAAAAAAAAGATAAAATAGCAACGAGACACTTTCAAAACAGGTTAGTAGCACAGGCACAATAATTAATACATTGCATATTGTTGTCTTCATAGTACTTATTCAGAGTACAAGATGCAGACATGATAACTTTTCTAAACAGAATTAGTACAAACCTTTCTTCTCATTGGACTAAGAGAAAGTAGCTGTATATCTATCCTAACTATATTCTATATACAGATATAGAAAACAAGATGATATAAATAAAGGACCATTTTGTACATCATTTTTCTTCCCACCTATTGTGTACATCTTCATGGGCCCCAGTTTATCAGGTGCCAGTCCACATGTACTCCTTCCTCAAGACCTATCTTGTTTCCCCTTCCCTTTGGTATTCTTCTTCTTAAAAAAAAGAGATAGCAAAAAAAATTAGAAATGATAGAGAATTTTAATAAATGAGATGATAGGAATTCAAGAATTGTAATATTGCATACAGTCATCTTCAGCTGTTCAGATTACCAGATACAAGGAAGCAAAAC
>PVJA010034511.1:0-15075 GCA_004027025.1 Myocastor coypus | reverse complement strand
TAAGCAAGTTAAGGGCAAGATACTTGCCAAGAGGATTAATGTACGTATTGAGCATATTAAACATTCAAAAAGTTGTGATAGCTTCCTGAAACGTGTCAAGGAAAATGATCAGAAAAAGAAAGAAGCCAAAGAGAAAGGTACTTGGGTTCAACTGAAGCACCAGCCTGCCCCTCCCAGTGAAGCACATTTTGTGAGGACCAATGGGAAGGAACCTGAGTTGTTGGAACCTATTCCCTATGAATTCATGGCATAAACTGGGATGTAGTTCTGCCATTCACCACCTAATTGGCAACTTAAGTGTTCTAGGTCCTGTATAAAAATAAAATTGCCCTGTGTTGTAAGGGTGATTTTCTTAGTTGAAGAGGTATGTGGTGCCTTCCTACCTCAAACTTATCTCAGCAGATTTTCACTGCAGTGAGTAATTGTGTCTGGTCTTTACTCTTCAGTGTTTTCTTGCTGAAAAGTATTGCTGAGGTATTGTGCAGGTGTATACCCAAATATTTATAAAATATTTATATTGGCTTGAAGATCTTGTAAATCACCATTGGGAAAAGATGTATCCAAATAAATGGAAGTCACTTCAGAAACAAATCTAAGTCCATTTCAGTTAAATAAATTGTTTAAAGAAAAAAAAGTAAATCTAGCAATCTCCTTTGGTCATACCAAGTTCCAGGGATGGAGGGTAGACACTGTTCTTGTCTGTAGCACCCCTGTTGGATTCTCCATAGCAACCAAATGGAATTGCTTCCATTGTTCTGGCATAGCTGATTTCTAGGTTTGTACTAAGTGATATGGAAATTGTTGGAAGGCACTATATATTGGGACAACTCATGCTGGCATATCAAGTGCTCAGTAAATGTTTATCAACCTTAGTTTTGTGGTTAGAGGCTGGCTGTGCCGGAAATTAGAACAGAGATGGGCAGGCCCCTTCTTCCCCTGCACATAGCAAAAAGGTCTGAGTCTCCATGTATTGGCATCATGCAAAAACCTGCCATTTGGATGTTTACAGGCATACAATAGGCACTTCAGGGTGTGGGCTTCCCAGAAGCCCCTGATCTCTAGCAGAGACATTGCTCCTGCTGTATTGAGAATGCATTGTGCAGGACAGACTGACTGCTCCAGGAGCAGCCAAACTGCATGCACCTCACCTATATTTCTTTCTTTTTTAAAAAAAGTTTTTTTTCACCTATATTTTTTCATGCACAAAGTAAAGTCATATGCTCCCAACACATCATAAGGATGCAGAAGTAGAGCAGCTAAATAAAGTGTTTGTTTGTTTTCAACTCCCAAATCCTACTAGGAAATGTAAGCATAAAGCAAACAGAATCAGCCCTGTGTGGAAGAAGCTCACACAAGAGTAGCCTCATCTTCCTAGACCTTCCAACAAAGCCAGTCTTTCAGATACTATTTAGACCCTACACCATTCTGAGTGGCCAAAAGCAATAAAAAGCAATAAACTTTGGGGAGGGATGGAGAAAGAGAATGAGAGAGGGGGGTTGAAGAGGGCTCAGTGCAGTTTGATCTGTCAAAATGGGGATCAGGAGAGCCTTGAGGCTGTGCTGGGCACTGCAGAGAGGGCAACAGCATGGGAGTGGCTGGGCACCTGACCTTGGCTGTAGTGGGCGGAGGGCAGTAAGGACTTTCACATGCTCAACTTGTCTCAGAAGAGATCTTTTGGAAGAAGTGAGAAAGGGCATTGGCGACAGGCTGAGCAGCCATGAACAGCAGCCAGCGTATGGCTTGGGAGCAAGGCTGCCTGGGCCTTGGTCCAACTCCACCAGTTACAGCTCTAGCTGTGTGCTGACTGGCAGGTTTCTGGACTTACTGCAGCCGAGTTGTTCCCCTTTTGACTGGGAATGATACTAACAGTACCTACTTTACAGAGCTGTGATGAGGATTAAATAAAGAACAGAAAACTAGACAGTGGGCCCTCTACCACCAGTGGGTTCTCCATCTGCAGATTCAACTGACTATAGGTTAAAATATATTTGAAATAAAGTGTTTGCACTGAACATTATAGTTTTTTTTTAATTTTTACCTTCTAAACAATACAGTGCAACAACTATTTACATAGTATCTATATTGCATTGGACCTTATAACCAACCCAGGGAACACTTGGACTTAAAATAAGTTGTATGTGAAAAGGCTGTATTTCATTTAAGGGACTCAAACATCTGGAAATCCTAAAGTCAAGTCGCAGGCCAGGGAGATAGCTTGCTGATTTAAGTTCCTGTCTGGTCAGCACAAGGACCCAGGTTTGATCCCTGGTACCACATGTCGTGCTGGCCCTGAGCCATATCAGTCACGAAAGCAGGACGTGGTGGCACGTGCCTGTAATCCCAACCCTGGGGAGGCTAAAACAAGAGGATCTCTAAAGGTCTGAGATGCACAGTGAGTCCTTGTGCCAAACAAATAAACCAATAAATAAATAAATCCAAGTCTCTGTGGCTACCAAGGGATAACTATTCCATGTACTGCTTGGTGGATACTATGGGTGAGAAGTGCTCACCGGAGTTAATTTTTATTAACTCAAGGTAAATGTACATATGGATTCCGATGTCCTTAGGAGTCCATAAGGATCTACGTTCTGACCTTAATTCTGTCATTTATTGTGTAAGCTGCAGCTGTGCCTCAGTTTCTCCCCCATGCAGCAGGAGGGCAGCAATCAAGGCTCTGGGTGATGGCTGGGATTGAAGGAGGTAATAGGGCCTCGTGCCACCTACTTGCATTCCCTCTTGGTCCTGGGGCCTGAGGAAGGCAACCTCGCTGTAGCTTCTGCTCTCAGGGCCCAAATTCTAGGCATTAAGCGAGCAGCAGCCAAGGCCTTTACTTTCCAGAACCCTCTCTCTCTTTGACCCTCAGTCCAGATTGTCCCCACATGTGGCAACTTGTCAGCTTCTGCCCGTAGGTGACAACTTTGTCTGGAACTCGGAAATAATGTTGAGCCCAACGCTGTTGTTCTGGGAAGCTCTGAAAATCTCTACTTCAGTTGGCCAGGCGTGTTGAGGCCAGGGATTCGCAAGAAGCTTCTCTTTAGGTAGTCTTGGCAGCTTGAGGAAAGGTGAGCCTGCATTGCCCCCTGGTGGTCACTGGGTAGACACGCGTCTCACTCCAGGAAGGGCGGGCTGCCTAGAGGAAGATGACTCCATCCAAAGCCAATCAAGTGTTGCTTTTCCACCTTAACCTGACTTCTCCTGAGGTACATCCCCAGCTCTTTCTTCTGAGGCAGGATCTCACTGTCACTACATTTCTCGAGTTGGACTAGAACTTATGTTCTTCCTGCCCCAGTTTCCTAGAATGCCGGGATTACAGATGTGTACCACCACTCCTGGCAGTAGGTGGCTTCTTAAAGGTAGAGATACACTTGGGAAATACGAGTTAACATGAGCCTCTGGGGAAGGTCAGAAACCAGCAAAGTAAAAAGCAACTGGTTTCCAGAGACTTAAAACTTGCACAATATTGCTTTTGTATTTTTATTTTGATTGATTGAGTGATTGATTGACCTCCTATGATTCCTCTCTGCAAAGGTATGACTGAGCCCAGCCAAGGATAGAGGATCTGTTTTATCCTTGCAGGAATTTTCTGGATTGCTCCAGAGCACCCTTAGCTGGGTACAATTTTAAGGGACAGAACACAAAACTCGCAGACAAACCACTGCTCCAAATGTATGAAGGAGACCAGCAATTTAGCCAAGTTTGCAAACCCAAGATCTGCACTTGTGTCTTTAAATAAATACATATGAATCAATGAGGTCAAAGACCTAGGATTCAGAATTTAAAAACCCTTTCATGAGCTTTTCTGTTGCTCCACTGCAAATGACTTTTCTTGGAATAAAATAAAACCAAGTAAGTCCAGAGGCAGGGTGGTAGAGTGGTGGAAAGGTCCTTTGGTGTGTCAGGAAAATGTAACACATGCCAAATGATCAGCAAGCAATTATGATGGTGGCATGCAAGGGGACACCTTCCACCTTCAGGATCCCATCTGGGCCCTAGGAAAATAAGCACAGGTCAAAACAGAGCTTTTGAAAACTTGGAAGGGAAAAGTCTACAGAAAAATCACACACACAGATATAAGAAATATGCATGACCAAGGAACTGAGGTGGAAGCTTTGGAAAAAAAAAATTGTGCTCTCATTCACTAAGAGCAAATGTAGGGAAATTTTCTGAAATTTTCAAAGAACAAAAAAGACCCCTTCTTTTATTATAGCAAGAATAACTTCCTTGGTGCTTTCAGTAGCCTGTGCAGCTATAGACTCTATGATGTTACCTCATTCCACATTAACTGCTTATCTTGTAGACAACTGCACAAGAATTTCTGGTAACAGCAGGAAATTCAGTGAATATTAATATAAAGTTAATAGTCCAAGTGAGCATTTGAGAAACCTCCATCCTTTGGATAGATTATTAAACTGAAAGTTTATAATTATAACAAGGTTGAACATATCATTATAATATGCTTTCTTTTGTATCACCCCATTACCTTACCATATAACAAAAGTCCTTATCCTTGGGGACTAATCAAGAAATATGTACAAGGAGCTATCCATCAAAATATTACTTTATTATTTATTTATTTATTTATTTATTTATTTTTTGTGGGACCAGGGTTCGAACTCACGACCTTGCACTTGCCCAGCAGGCACTTGTGCCTCGGAGCTATCTCCCCAGCCCCAAAATATTACTTTAGATATAGTTGCTCTTCAGAGAAAAGTATTATTAATGTCACAACAGACAGCCACTTTTGATGCCCACATTAAAGACTGGTATAAGTTTGCTGATGCTACAGAGCAGTTGAACCCTTTTGCATAACTCAAGGCTCAGTTTTGGTTTTATATTGGAATTGGTGTACTCATTCTTTTGTTTATAATCCTTCTCATTAAAGTGTGTCACAGAGGATTCTCAGCCCAACGACAGCTACAGGCCATGCGGCCACAACTGACACTGCTCCAGCTACTTCGAAACAAAAAAGGGGGAATGGTGAAGGACTGCTTGAACAGTTCTCCTTGAAAGAAGAGTGCCTGTGTCCGTTTTGACTGAGCCTGACTCTGTTTCCTCATACTGAAATGTACAGAGCTGGCTAGGACTTCTCATTATCCTTTCAATAGGCCTTAAGCAGTGTGCAGTGGTCTAGCTGGGGTGCTGGTGGTAATTTTTGAAGATGGCATGCATGTTTCCCTGATAACCCACATCTGCTGCTCTCCCATATGAGCCTGGTTGAGACAGGATGAAGAACCAATGCTCCACAGTGTTAGCTGGGATCGAGCCTCGAGATAGAGGCTATGACTTCCTGGGGCTTGAACGATTACACATCAGAGATGAAGCACCAGATCCCCAAAGTATTAGATACTCTCTCAATAGCATAATATAAATTACTTCCTTTGCATATCCTCTTTGAATATGGCGGAGGTGAATGCAGGCCTCCTACCTAGCCCAGCTCACACTGCTCACCTTCTTCCCACAACTCCCTTTCTCAAGCCATGCCCCTTTCTCCACTGAATAAAACCCGAGTGCAGCCCTAGGTCACTCTCTTGGTTCCAGAAGCCATCTTCATGGCTGGACTTAGGGCCCTTTAGCTTCATAGATGTATTGGTCAGGGTTTTACTTAGAGGAACAGAATAGATATAATATAAGGAATGGATATTAACACAAAATATACAATCTATAAGAAATTATAAGATTGGCTTACAATAGTCAGCCACAGAGTCAGATAAGGAAGCGCACACAGGGTGTCTGTATGCTCTGGATTGAAGAATTCAATCCCGAGGCCTGGACTTCACTGCAGCACTCCGTGTAAGTCTCTGTCGGCTGATGGGTCTGCGATGGAAAACTGAAGTGTCTGTAATGGACGCTGAAGAGTCTGCGACAGATGGCAAAAGATCCAAGCTGGAGGCCGAAGAGTCTACGCTGCAAGCCAGACGATGAAGTCCAGTCTGAATGTGAAGACTGAAGCTTCTCCGGCGAAGTGAAGTGTTGACTCCTCCTTCAGCCCTTTCAAAAGTCTTTTTGTGCTCAGTCATTCTGACATGGGCTCATTGCGTCCTAGAGTGGAACCAGTCATACCCCAGGATGGGCCCTTGATCCCGTTCTAGGGAGAAATCCAATCATATCCTAGGCGGGCCCTGGTCACACTCTGGGGAAGAACTAATTGTACCCCAGAGTGGGGCTCCCACCAACAGGGAACCGGGCTGCTGAGTCATTCAGCCAAGTTCACACATTGTATCAACCACTACAATAGATATATGAAAACCCTTCTCTTACCAAAACACTATTTCAGAGAACTAAAAAAATATAAAATGATTCTCAACTCATTTCATAATGCAGCACATAATCTTGTTGTGAATGAGGGAAGTCTTCAGAATTATTAGATTAGTTTTACTTAGATGATCCAAAAATCCTAAGCAAGAGATGATCAAATCAAATACAGTGGTATGTTTTAAAAATACAACATATCAAATCAACTATTAAAAATATACAATATGTGAACCATTGTTCAAAATTTTTATTATCTTATTTAGAAATTCTGTATCATTGCTTTTGTCTCTTTAAAATAAAAACAATTTTTTAAAAAATACATTATAACCAAGAAAAATTTATCCCAGAATTAAGAGTGGTTTCAGAAAAAAAAAATCCAAAAAACCACAACACTTACCACACCATAAAGGTAAAGAATAGGAAAAAAAATAACTTTTGAAATTCTATAGAAATACATTTATATGAGGCAGGAGGATTCCAAGTTCAAGTTAAACCCAGGTAATTTTGGGATATGCAAGACTCTCCTCAAAGTAAAAAAAAATAAATAAAATAAATAAATAAATAAATAAATACTTAAAAATATAACAGGACTAGGGAAATAGTTGAAGTCAAAGGTTCTAGGTTTAATACCCAGTGCTGGAAAAAAAATATGCCTTATATAAGTCAGTTCTGATTGGTGAAACGAAATCATCAACATCTACACTTAAGAGTACCTTATAGTTTTCAGAGGATTCAGTTCATGGTTTGTTGGCAAAAATATGATGGTGCAAGGGATGGAAAGGAAAACTGCCCACCCCATGACAACCAGGAGAAGGGTGAAAAAGGAGAGAGACAAGAAGATGCCCTTTCTGGGCACACCCTCTGTGATCTGCCTCTTTGGACTAGGCCCCACCTTTGAACATGTGAAACACTGGGGGTACATTTAAGACCCAAACAATAATGTGCCTCACAATAGTTAATTTTATTTATCACCTTGGATGAGCTGAGAGGTGTGCAGAGTGGTGGTAAAATTTTATTTCTGGGTGTTTCTATGAGGACATTTCCAGAAGACAGTAAGATTTTAATCAGTAGACTAAGTAAAGAAGACATACTATCCACATCATCTAATCCACTGAAGGCCAGAACAGAATGAAAATGTGGAGGAAAGGTGAATTTTCTCTCTCTTATTGAGATGAAATATGTTGGAGTTGCTGAGTCTTGGGCCTTCCTAGTCCTGGATATATGCCAGCCTGCACCCCTTCTTAAGGTGTCTTGACTTTCAGACTGGGAGCTATGCTCTTGGCTGCCTGGTTGTGCAGTTTTCACTTGGTAGATGGTCATCAGCTTCCACAGTCATGAGCCCACTTTCATAAGAAATGCACACCTCCCCAAGTAGAGATGCTCCTGGATTTATAATGGGATGATATCTCCATAAACCTAAGGCAACAATATCATAAGTCAAAAATATATGGAGCACCCCAGCTTAACAGCATGGTCCACTGCTATGACATGGTCCACAGGGTTCCCTCATGATCATGTGGGAGCTGTGGTTTGCTGCCTTTGTCAGCACTAAGAAATGATATTGTATTGCTCCATGAAGCTGGCCCAGGAAAAGACAAAAATTCAAAATTTGATGTATGGTTACTACTGTACTACTGCATACTTTCACAAATCACAGTCAGAGAGAGAGGGGGGGGAGCTCCTGTTGATTCTGCTTCTCTAGGGAAGCTTGAATAACCAAGCAGTCAATGGTAAAACATGGTGAAATGTTCTGTGAACTGGAAATAAAGACTATCATTCTGAATGTGTAGCAAAATACGCCCCATGGTGAAATTTGAAGAGTGCCAGGAAAGCCCGGTGCAGGGCCTAGAGCTCCACTCCCTGTGCCACTTCTCCCCACTCTGCAGAAGGTCTTGAGCTGCTTGGCACAGGAGCCACCAGGGGCAGACGGATGGTCAAAGCTAAATGCGAAGTGCAGTGCTGGCGTCTCACTAGTCATACTTTAAGTGAGACATAGCTACATGTGGCTACTGTGTTAGCCAACCCAGTTTTACAGCATTCTTCTCAGCATAGAAAGTTTTATTAGACAGTGCCAGTTTAACCAACACAAAAACAAACAAGCAAGACTCGAGAAAATTTAGTAAGAAGCCAATAGACTGGAAAGAAAAAGATGAGCTTTCCATCCCTGTGGACAATATGACTGTGTTCATAGAACATCCAAGAAAATCTGAGAGGAATGATTAACATTAATAAAAGAGTTGAGCAATGGTGCTAAAAATGTGCTCAACATAACAACAACAGGCCAGCAAGATGGTTCAGTGGTCTAAAGTGCCTGCTTAGGAAAGCTTAGGCAACCACAGGGACTGCAGTTTCATCCCTGGCACCACAGGCTGCCCCAGTCCCACCCCCCCAGGGCAGGCTGAGTTGGCCATAATACAAAAACAAAACAAAATAAAACAAAACTATAACAACAAGATCTGTCACAGATTGACTTTGATTTCATGTCTAGGTCGGTGCCAAGGCCTTTCATAAAGTCTTACATATTACATTAATTTAATTCTTACGGCAACCCCAAGGTAAAAAGCTGCACTAGTTCTACTTTGCAGATGTGGATGATTAAATAGCTTGTCCAGAGTCACACAACCGACAGGGGAAAGTCAGGATACTAATCTGACTCAGAACAGCTCTGGTGGTCTTTTCTCTCCGTTGCATTCTAAGGCACCAACAAAACAAAGCAGAAAACATCATAGGGAGAAAGTAAGCAACAACAATAACCACAAAGATGCCTCTGAAACAGCAACAGAATTTTAAAAAGAAATTAAGCATGAAGCTCACAAAAGATGCAAGACTGAGCTCCTTACTTTGGGATAAGTTCTGGCTCTCAAGCAGAACCAGGCTCAGAGCACCAGCAGGTGCATGTGCTTGGTCATTTTGGTACCAAGATGCCTGTAAGTCCTGGCACTGAATCCTTTCCAGGGTTTTGACCAATACACTCTGAGCAAATATGGCATCTCTTACGAAGTTGCTTCCCCAGTGCCTGGTTTTAGGGGGACATCAGACAGGCTTTTGTCTTTCTGGATCAGCATTAGGGACTTTCCCTCTTTCCAGAAGGTGACATGAGCCACCCAGGCTGCCTCAGCACAGGGCCCCTGTGCTATCAACAACTGCCGTGACAGAGCATGGGCTTGGGACTCCCCCTGACCAGAGTGCCAGTGGTCTCTGTGGTACTTGAATTTCAGCTTTATAGAAAATACTGTGTTTTCCGGGCGTGATGGCACACACCTGTAATCCTAGCACTCGGGAGGCTGAGGCAGGAGGATTGGTGCGAGTTTGAGACCAGCCTGGGCTACAAAAGTGAGCTCAGGACCAGCCTCAACTGCATAGCGAGACTCTGTCTCAAAAAGACAAAAAAAAAAAAAAAAAAAAAAAAAAAGAAAGAAAGAAAATACTGTGTTAGCATCTTGGAGAAATCCGTCTCTGCATATGGAGTTCAGCCAGAAGTTTCAGCCAACTTTTCCAAATTTCAGCTTGGCTGTTAATAGCGATTAGAGGGTGCTCTTTCCCATGGTGTATAATTTAATACTTCATGCTTAGAGAGAACATTTAAAGGCCTCACAAGCAGCTCTACTATTATGTTCACCTTTAATAAAGGCTCTTTATGCCATTTGCTCAGCCTCGTGGTAGATGGCAGTGTTCTCATTTCCACTGCAGACCCAGTTGGCTATTAGACTTCCAGAGGAAAGAGTAGAAAGAATGAGAGATTTCCCTCAGTGATAGCACCATTCTGGGGAGGCCTGAGCAGCTGTGCCCATGGATGATGTGTTAGCTTTCTGCTACTGTAACAAGACATCCAAGTCAAATCAACTTGAGAAGAGATAAAGTGCATTTCAACTCTCAGGTTTGGAGTTTCTGTTCATGATCAATTGGCCCTGTTGCTTGTGGGCCTGCAGGGAAGCAGCTTATCTCAGCAGGGGAGGAACAAAGCTGTTTACCTCACAGCTGGGATGAAGGTTTGTCACTCCTCTCCCACAGCACCAGGGTGAGGGTCAAGCTGCCTGGTCGCTTCCCCTATTGCTGAGACACAGTACCCAATGCCCACAGTTTAAAGGAGGGGAGGTTTACTTTGGCTCAGGGTTACAGCCCACAGTCAGCCAGCTCTGAGCCAGAAACTACATGGCGGAAGGGACTGTGCAAGGGAAGCTGCTCACATCATGGCGGCCAGGAAGCTGAAAGGGAAGGGAGGAGCAAGGAAGGGAGGCAGATCCTGTCAGGTCACATCTCCAGTGACCTGCCCTCAAGCACACCCCATCTCCTAACAGCAAGCCAGCTGTGTGGCCCCATGATCAGATCAATTCCAAAAGTCCCATCTATGTGAGCACAGTGCCTTGGGGTGACATTCTGAACCAAAACCATGGCACACGCCATCTGCCCATGAGCCTTTGGGGGACATTATCATGAATACTGCAGCAGTTCTTTGTGTCCCCAGAAGCCAATTAGTGGTCCAGTTCTGCCCATTTTCTAGCCTCTGATCTGAGTAAAAAACTCCACTGCCCCTCTATTTTCAGCTGGTTGCCCTAATTCTAGCTTCTTCATTATAATAAAACTTAAATCCTTCTTGTTGGAGAAGGAAAAACTTGCATAAGAGTGTCATAGTTTAAGGCTTTGCAAGGGCAACAATACAATATAATACATATATATTGTAAGACTATTTTATAATAATCACCCAACGGACCATAAACAAAGAGTGTATGAAATCTTCCATGCACTAAAGACCAAAGAATCGAGTTGAGGGTTTCAACCCCATGGTAATTTCCTGCATGAGTCCATCTGAAGATCTAGAGCCCACAACAATGTCTCATGTTGCCTGTCTCATGAATTTGTACTGGGAGGGCCCAGAGGTGAGTGGTGGAAGCTAGAAAGTCTGTGCCAGTGGGACGAGGGATCTGTGCTTACAAGCTGAGGAATCTGCACTGGAGTCAGGGAGCAACACTCTAAGAACCAGAGCTCCCCCTACAAGTACCATAGCCATTCCCAGAAACACCAAGACCCTGAGCTCCTTCAACAGTGAAAAACAACTGAATTCATTGGGGAAGCCAAAATGACAAGGTCCTCCAAGAGAAGCAACAGCTGTTTCAAGAAAACCAACAGCTCTAACAGCCTCCTAACTGCTTCTCTTCTTCTTCTCCAGTTCTTCCTCTTATGCTGCCCACAACAATCCTCAGGTGGGTCTCTCACAGCCAGCAGGCATGCTGATTTAGTTCAGCTGGGTGCTACAAGTTGCTAACCAGTTGTCAGTCCACCACAAAGGGGATAATTCAAAAAATCAATTGAAGAATCTAGACTAAGTAGTTGTGGAATTTTGTGCACTTCATAACTTATGAAGACTCTGTTTGGCTGGCTTTTAATTATCTCCACATAGGGAAGAGATCATGCTTCTCCATTTCTCAATTGTTCATTCCTTTAAGACTTAGTAACTCTACAAAAAGTGCTTTGACCAAGTTGGTTACAACCACAATAAGGCAAAACTTGCTGAAAAAACAGGCCAGCATCTCTGTGCTTTGAGGGGTGTGTCTTTCACTATTTCTCACAGCTCTAGAACTTCAGTGCTCCAGAGTGTCTGGAACATGGGGAAAGAAACTGCATTTAACTCTGGTGGACAATCTTAAACTGAATGCTCACATCACCTGAATTCATGCATCTGGCATAAACTCTCAGTATGGTTTCGTGGTGGACACAGGGTCTCTAAAAAGGGAACTGAGGTTAAAGTGAAGGTCTGATGTGATAGGATTGGTGTCCTCATGAGAGCCACCAGGCGGCCTGTTCTTTTTCCCTCTTCCCTTGAGTACACTTACCAGGGAGGGCCATGAGTGCTTAGATGGCTATAGCAAGAAGGTAGCTGTCTCCAAGCCAGGAAGAGAGCCCTTGTAGAAACTGAATTTACTCACATCTTGAAGATGGATTCTTACCTCCAAACTATGAGATACTATATCCCTGTTGTTTGAGCCGTCCATTTGTTAAAGCAGCCTGGGAAGGCTAAGGAACTACGTATAAAACCTTGGAGGGTCTTAAGCTGAGGCCTGTTGTAGTTTATAGCCAGATGTCCCCAGAAAGCCTCCCGTAATCATAGGCAGGAGTTTTGGAAAGAGATTGATTACAGCAGTGTTATAACTGGCTCACTCTGAGGAGGGAGGTCTGGGTTGGAAGAGACTCATCACTGTGGGCCTGACCCAGAAGGTGTTACCTCCTTTCCTGGCTCCTTTCTCCACTCTCTCTACTTCCTTTCTGCCATGACAGGAACAGCTATTCTCTGCTGTGCCCCACTGCCAGGTTGTCCTGCTTTGGAACAACTGGATTAGAGGCTGTAGTTGTGAGCCAAAATAAACTTTGCCTGTAAGTTGTGAGTGTCCCAGTGACATGGGAAGCGACCCAGACAGGGTCTATGAGGCCTCCTGGGTCTTTGGGCAGAAATGTGTTCCAGTACAATGTGTAGCCTATGCTATTTATGCCTTTAAACACATAATGCTCAGAAGGGCTACAAAGACATTACCAGGCTGTCAATGAGGTCTGTGACATGGGGAAATGGGGATACAAGATTAAGAATCTCTGTACCTGTGGATATTAAGTAAATACAAAAGCTGATTTCCTGCTGCCTTGTGCATCACTCTCATGGCCCCACCATCACTGAACCTGCTGCTCTGAAGTCCAGGCACTATGGCCCATTCCTGTGTGAGGCAGATCAAGATCAAGATCAGCATGGTGAAGCAATTGGTTAAAGAAAAAGTAATCTATGAAAAAAGCAAAATAACAAGAGGAAAAAACTGAAAAAAAAATGAAAGTGGAAGTTGGTGAAATTATGCCTTTAAAAAGCACAAAGAGCCAGATGTGGTGGCACACACCTGTAATCTCAGCACTTGGGAGGCTGAGGCAGGAAGATCAGTGCAAGTTTGAGACCAGCCTGGACTACAAAAGTGAGCTCAAGGCCAGCCTGACTTGCATTGTGAGACCCTGTCTCAAAAAAGACAGAAAAGAAAAGAAAAGAAAAAAGAAAGCAGGCAGAAACCTAGGACGATGATCCGAGACCACCTGTGTGGGTCACAGGCAGCATATACTGACCTTCAGCAGATACTAGAAAGTAGGAGAGACTGGGAAGAAGCTCAAGAATCTGAAAAACCACGTGTAGTTTTCCATTCAGTGAAGTGAGAAGCCTGACATTTTTCTGTACAGAGTGCTTTTGCATTAAGTCCTGGGGTCTACTCTGCAGTTCATTATTTTTACCGCTGCTGGATGTTTGAGGAGTATGAGAATGAGATTCTTTTTATGCAGTAGCAAATATTTCTCTTTGCATAATTTAATGCGTCAAATAAATGAGTTCATCTATAAACAAACAGTATGTAGAATTGAAGCAGAACAACTCTCCATTTGTTTGAAATCATACAGTTTGGGCCAGCCAAATAGCTCAGCAGATTAAAATATCCACAAGCAGCTGCAGTGGCCAGGGGTTCAATCCCCGGGCATGCTGTACCAGCCCCGCCCCTGGGGCACGCTGAGATAGCAATTGAGACTGGGTGTGGTGGTGCACACTTGTAATCCCAGCTCTTGGGAGAGTGAAAACAGGTGCATCACTACAAGTCCAATCTAGTAGTGAGATCCTGAACACTTTGTAGACCCTTTCCTAAAATTAAAAAAAAAGAAATCGTACATTCTACTGGACCTAATATTCAGCATTTCCAGTCTATAGCTTTTATATTAAAATGTATATTTTACTTTTAAAATGAGAGGAAAAGCTTTTGTGTGCTAGGCTCCAGCAAGATGTCCACATTGGAGAGCATTGCAGAGCCGAGAGGAGGCACGGAATCGGCCCTCACGCAGCAGCCCATATAGAGGTTCCTGGACCTTGAAGGTGGTTGAATCTGGTGAGATGTTACTCTGCAGTCTTCAGATAGCCACCGTTTGTCACCCTTAAATACAGGTGTTAGCTGGCAGAGAATGTCTCCTGTCTGATGTCGGGCAGATGCTAAGAGCTTACGTCATTCCTGTGTTAATCTGTAGGAGCAGTCATCCACTCAGTTGGAAATTTTATGATACCAAGTATAGTTCCAATTTTAGTATATGTGTTGCCGAAGCAAGCACATGACACTAAGTAGAGAAGGTTTGCTTACCTTTATTTTGTTTTCTAGAAGGAAGTACCTCTGCAAAACAACTCAAAACACTTCAAAAAAAATTTTTTTAAAGATAGGGGACACCCACTCAGGAACCCCTATCCTGTCCCTTTCTTGGACAGGAGCTTTCTTTCCCTCATAAATATATTCTGCTTGTTATGGTTTATGTCTAGTTGTCACCCCAAAGCCTCATGCAGTCATGGGGCAGGGACTTCTGTAGATTGAAACTTGACTCATGAGTCACTGGGATTATATGTTTTAGTACTGATCTAGAGTTTGAGACTTGATCCATGACTCCTGGGATTATATGTTTTAAATACTTCTAGGATTATGGGTGTAGCCTAAGGTGGATAGGCTGAGGAGGAGAGCCTGAATGTAATGTAAAGACTGACAGAGAGACAGACTAGCACTGTTGCTCTCTGCTCCCCTGTTTGGTGGGCTGCCTCTGTCACAATTGTTGCTGTTCCGCCACCATGAACTGTATGCTTTCTGCCCTGTTCCACTCAGCCTTGGGCCAACCAAATATGGACTGAAACCTCCAGTAACTGTGAGCTAATAAACCTTTCCTTCCTTCATTTTGAGTGTCAGGTATTTGTCCTAGCAATGAGAGAAGAGTAACTAAGTCACTGTTCATTAAAAAAAAAAAAAAAAAAAAAAAAAAAAAAAAAAATTTAAAAAAAAAAAA